>VYZU01014839.1:0-48232 GCA_013401355.1 Ceyx cyanopectus | reverse complement strand
TTTTTTTAAAATATATATATTTTGCATAATAACACAGATACATGGGTTCCTTCCTTCTCTACTGTTCCAGCTTTGAGGTTCTTAAAAGATCTTTCTCCATTAGAAATAAAAAATAAGAGTAGCTAAAAGTGATGTCAGTAAAAGTGATTATCAGCCATATCACCAAGGTTTGCAAAGAGCTGTTTAACACATCATCTTATATTGTCAAAATCAAACATCAAAAAAAGAGAAAATATTCCATATCCTGCTTTCAAATGTTGTGATAAATAAGCATTGATCAGTTAGTCTGAAAAAATAAGGACTATACTGAGAAAAAGGATTAAGAATGAGATACTGTCAGAGGACAGTAGATATAGGTATGAGGAAGCTGCTTTTTGGAACCCCCCAAACTCTCCTAAGAGTTTCTTTCTGCACCACAAATGCTCGAACTCCTCTGTCTCCCATACTGCAGTGTATTTCTCTGTTCCATGGCTTAATTCAATGCTTGAGTTGCTCACAAAGTCTGACTGATTAACAGCCATATTTTTTCAGACAGGCACAGAGAAATCTTTTAAAAGGCAGCCTAATACATCCCTCTTTGTTAAATCTCTGCTCATTAAGGTCTGTTCATGTTAAAAATTGTTTAGCATGGGGCTTGTACATGACAGTAAACACAGGATTACAGTTTGTCAACAGCTAGAAAGTCTTAAACTGGGATTTTGTTAAATATTTCGTATCATTTACTGGATTTCAGTGCTTCCCATATTTATTGTGCTAACCACAGCTGCATTATATTCTGACAATGATAAACACAGCTATATTCTGAGACATTTGCAATGCTCTGTAGTCATACAATAGGCTGAAGAGTTGCAGAGCAGAATATACTACAAATGAAAAGACAAAACCCTTGAGCATCACTTTCTCGTGCTAGCAAACTGCACGACTCTCACCAAGCCAGGAAGGGCAAAGGCTTTCCAGTGAGACCTTGAATGGCTTAATGAGACTGCTTCTCAACCCCTCATCCCTTCATGGGAGATGCTGAAAGCAAACTGACCAAACAGGTCTCGGGGAAAAAATCCTCTGACAACTGGTCCCTTTGAGAACAAACGTTTCACACTGTTCCAGAATGAATCAGACCCAATGTCAGCAGAACTCTGCCTGGTATTCTGCTTGCTGGTGACCTTATTTCAGATAACTCCTGCTCTTCTCTTCAAGAGACACCTGAACAACCTGTGATGTCAGCCTCTCACACGAGCTTTCATCCTTCTGACTGCCTTTTCCAGCTGCTCTAAATACTTCGTAATTTGATGTAATTGATGGGCAGAGACGTTGGAGGGGGCGTGGGAGGGAAATCTCACATACAACCAGTATTACTCATTACCAGTATCACGATGTTTTTATATCTTCTGACCACAGAATGGTCCCAGTGGCCTTAAGTGCTAGAAATAGGCCTCTAAATTAAAGAGGAATGTAAGATTCAAATGCAAGCACAGGCTAGTTTCAGTTTCTGCTCTATTTCACATCCTTCCTAGAAACACTGACCCTCCCCACTCCTGCAATGTTTTTCATTCATGTGAGGTCTCTAATCTTAGCTTTCATTTTCACCTGGTTTGTTTCTTCTAATGCAAGAGGAATCTGCATGTTAGTTATCACAGATAAATCCTTTACACTTCTATTTGCACAAGAATAATTTCCACTGCATGTAAAGTGTTATAAGACTAATTCTCACATTAGCACATAACAATCATTTATTTTCCTTGAGTTGTAAAAAGTCTTCTAACAGATAAATTCAGATGGATGATGAACACAGCCCTCCCTCATCACCTTACTGTCCCTCCTCTGGACTCTATGTCCAGACCTCTTTTGTACTGGGGAGCCCAAAATTGGATATAAAACTTCAGACATGGCTTTCGACTGCTTGGGTAACACCTAATGCAACAGAATCCATCTTCAAGACTAAGGCTCCTAGATCCAACCACTGAAAGTCAATGTATAACATTTACTTATTCTAGGAATCAGCACCAGAACTTAAAAATTACAGTTCTTCTGCTGTATAAATTTTCTTTATCATGTTACATCACAGCACCATAAGAGCACAGTATGGCACCCATGTTCTTTTGTCATCTGGGCATTCCCAATATCACCTAGGGACCTGTAAGCACTGTGTCAGTGGTGTAATGGTGGTACACAAGCAAATACAAATCAGCATCCTCTGAAAGATAAGAATGATTCTATGTACTTCACTATACGTTTTTTTGGTTTTTTGTTTTCTTTTTAGTGTCATTTTTATATCAGTAAGAGTAAGCACCTTCAGTAAGAAGCACTGGGTTTCTCTAAGGTGCATTTACACCAAAGAACTCCTCACAGAGTATTGTTCTGGACAGCTTGGAAGCAGCTTGCACAAGTGGAGTCCTAAAACTGTTCTTCCTTCTCTTTCACTGTAAAATGTCTGCTAGGTTACAACTTTACTATGAAACACTTAGCAGTCTTTATTTTTCCATTTCTAAGGCTATATTAATTGATAAAAAGATTTCTGTGTTAATTTTGAGTAGTTTTCCTCTACATGCCCATTAGAAATACAAACATTAATCAGATTCCTGCTTGCTCTTCCATTAATATACCTTAGCATAAAGATCTATGTATATATCATACACATGTCTATGTGTTCTACAACATCGTGTATTACAACCAGTAGCTTCACTGATGTCAGTGCAGACATGAAACTCACACCAGCTAAGAATGTGGTCCCCTTCTCTGGGACTTTTCTATCCATTCAGCACTGCTTTTGAATATGCCAGGGTTCAACTCCCTGCAAGCAGACACTTTTAGAAGCAGCACAAACCAGGAGCAGTGAGGAAGCTTTCTTGTTTGTCCTTGCTTGCTCTCTCCTTCACAGTATCCTTGAACCAAAATAACCACTCCTAGGCAAGAGATTGTAAAATAGTCTCAATGCTCATTCAGCTTTCCTTTTATTGTTTTTGGTAAGCTAATTAATGCACAGAAATTGTTACCTACACAGCAGAAACTGAATTGATCCAGTGTTAAACTGATAATATATGTATAGCAGAAACACTTAAACAGAAATTAGTTTAAGAAATCTTTGCAAAAGAGTTTTCTTTACTCATTTATTTTGATGTATTTGGTTACACACCCTGTTCATACTCTGTCATACAATGAAATTCTCATTTGAATTTAGATTCTAGGGGTTATCTACCAGCCATCTGTAAATCACTAAAGGCTACCACAGGTAGACTGAAGTAGTTTGTTTCCATGCCAAACCTGAAATGATTTTTGTGTGTATTATCCATCAACATGGGGAGTATGGGGAGCAATTGTTAAGGGATTGTTCTTTTTTTTTTGGTGGTTGTAGTGATGATGGGGAGATCATTAAAAGAGAGAGAATAAAGAAACCATATACTAGTGAGAGATATACAGCTCAGAGGAAATAACAAACCATCACTTTTTCCAACTACTTCAAGGTGTTTGCTAATATGGCAGCAATCTCGTGTGAAGTCAAGCTGTAAATAGATTCTTTTGTGTTAGATTTGCATGCACGAGATGTTTATCAGTTCAGAGGCTCAGAAATTCACCTTCCTCAGAATTATAACAAAAAAAAAAGCTCCCTGACATCTCTATAATGGGAATACTCAGAAAGAGTTGTAGAGGGTGTTTTGTCTCGTTTTTATGTATAGAACATTACTTAGCGCACATAAAAAATCAACAATAAAAGCAGAGCTGAAGTACTTGGCTAATTCTACACTATACTCTTAACTGTGTGGACATGGTTTTGTGACATTCCAGCT
Source organism: Ceyx cyanopectus (assembly GCA_013401355.1). Lineage (NCBI taxonomy): Eukaryota > Metazoa > Chordata > Aves > Coraciiformes > Alcedinidae > Ceyx > Ceyx cyanopectus. The sequence goes on along the minus strand of VYZU01014839.1, from coordinate 44,450 downwards.
CCACAGAGCTAAAATTCAGTAGCTCAGGAGATGTGCTCTACTGCTGAGGTATCTGGATCACCAAGCAGTGCACTTTCATGCTGCAGGTAGGCATTCAGCAGGTCCATGAATACTTCAGTGCTCTCAGCTCTTTTAAACCAGGGAAGAGCACAAGTTTTTCAGAGCTGCTTCCTCGGCCACTCTGCATTTCTAGGAAAAGACACTTACTCCATTTAGCACCAGATTATAAGCAAACCTTCTAGTAAGAACAATTTCTATAGCCCAGATGCCAAATTATAGCCTCAGACACGTGGCAAGCATCACTGATGAGCTTGCAAATCAACTCTGCTGCTGGTTTTCATACACACAGTCATTAAACAGGCAACTCAACTGATGTTCAGCTCTGACCCTCTCTACATGTTGGACGCCTAGTCTTGTTTCATACATGAACAAAACCAAGACCTTATGCACACCTGTTATGAGATAACAGTCTTTCTTTGAGGTCTGTGCTTACCACATACATGCAACCATTTTTTTTAGCCCACTCTTACTGTATCTGTCATTTGTATTCAGTTTTTACTTCAGAAGAAGTCCATCCACTCTCATTTGGGTAAGAATCAATTTGCTTATGAAGACACAGCAATTGTTATGGTTTTTACTTAGTTGTTTTTGGAGTTTTGGATGGGAGAATTGGGTAAGCTATCCATAGAAAATCCCTGTTTCAAAGAACTTAGGACCTAAGGCAAACAGCAGCATTGTCAGATGTCAGATCCATGCTATGGCTTCAGACAAGCCTGTTTTGATAAATTATGATGCATACAAGGATGGAATCAAGACAAAGACTTCAAGGTTTCCTAATGTAGACATCCTTTAAAAGTGAAATGGCAGCAGGACGTGTCAGGTGTCTGTTTGGAGGGGGCAGACACTTCAGTCCTTGCTCAGTGACCTTGCTGTGAGAACATGGGGGTTCTGCCATAGCAGAATGTTCAGCTTTCAAGGCAAGATAAAATTATCTTATCCTTAAACAAATGTCCCTTTCAAAAGCTTAGTACAAAGCAGGTCTAGAAAGTCTGCAGCTATAATGATTTCATGTTTTGCTGATCCCAGCCTTTTCCACTGAAAGACTTTTTAGTGGTCCCTAGTGGAAAGTTGAGATCAGCATTTAAATGCAAGTCTATCTTTTTAACAGAAGTCCTCAGCAGACCCATGATACTGAGAATTTATACATAGTTATGCATGGATGCATATATATGAAATCCCTACCACACTTTTTTTATGACTGTACATTCAGAACACTTTTTCTTCAAAACAAGTAATTTATGTTTGTTTGTTTGTTTTCCTATTAAAGAAGATGTAAAATGACTGTCTAACAAGATGGTTTTTCTTGTTTGAGACACCTCTTTTCACAGACAGTTAGGGACCAATGATAGATATTTCCCATCACCTATAATTTTGACTCCTAACATACATGTCTTCCTCTTGTGGGTAAGAGAGATGCTATGCATGTCATGGGAAGATGAGGCAAACATACCATGCTCTTTCTAGCTCTACAGAAGCAATCTTTACCACCTATTCTAATGTGATAGACAATCTTACTGTAAACTAGCACCCTCATGAAAGAAAAGCAGAAATCTGAAGCATAGCAGTTTAGCTTGTGCAAATTGAATCTCCTACAGCTGTTATTTTCTTACTCTTTTTCCCTCCTGCAGAATCTCTAAACGGAAAAACTCTTCCAGGCAAAATTCTCTTACTTGTGCTGTGCATCCTACAAGGTACATCATTTAATACGAAAGAAAATTGCCACAGAAGCAATGTGTGACCTTGTCAAACTTCATCAGTGGTGACTGTGAAGATCAGGATCCCCAGCCATGGCCCCAAACCCTCAAATCCTGTCTTTGAAGGGGGTGCTCCATACCTCCACTATGAACATCAGATCCTGTGGTTTCAATGCATGGAAATATTTATTGGCCCTTTTGTGCCCGTGCTTCACTTGATCCACTAAGCATTTCTGTCTTCTTTCTCATCTTATGCCTGCTGTATCTGCCAGATTTCTCAAATAATTCAGTTTAGAGTTGACTGTGAAGGGCCTCCTTGAGTTCCTCAGCTCCACGTGCTTCCTCAGTTCCTTCCTGTTCTTTCCATGGGTCTGGAGACAAAGCATTTAACCTCTCAGCTTTCATTTTTGTCACTTGTAAAACGGGCAATCTAATCTTTAGTACCTGCCATGAAGGAAGTCAATATTTATCACTGATAACCAGGATGTACAGCCCAAGCCCCACTCTGGCTTTCATCTGGCTTCCCTCAAAATCAATGTGAGGTTCTCGTTGAGTCAAAGACAGCAGCATGTGGCCTTGGCTTATTTATGAACCTAGACATTCTGATAGCTGAGATAATCAAGTGCTAGTACTCATTGGCTTTTAAATAGGTGAGGTGAGAGTGAGGTTCCTGCCCAGGGGGGTTGTGGGGTCTCCTTCCCTGGAAACATTAACACCCACCTGGACATGTTCTTGTGTCCCCTGCTGCCCCTGCTCTGAGCTTTTGAGTCCCTTCCAAGCCCTGCCATTCTGGGATTCTGTGACATAGATTTCCAGTAACATTCACAAATTATCACCACTACTGTCTCAGCAAAGAACCAACAGAATTAATTCCATTTTGGTTTTATCAGCAAGGTAAACACTTGGGTTATTTTAAAAAGCTCTGTAGCAGTTGTATCTTACTGCATGCATAAAACATCTGATCCTGCTCACACAGCAGTCACTGTGGGTGTGAACTGGCTGCAGTGAAACAAGGATAACACTTTTATTAAATCTTTTGTTAGCCCACAAATTAAATGATTGGAAGGATTGCAATCTAGCATAATACCAATTCTGCCCAAATCAGGAATCACAGTGGGGTTTTTTTTTCCTAATCAGTGGATATTATTGCCTAGTATTCTCCATAAGCTACTTTTTTTTTTTTACCAGACAGCAACAGAAACAACAAAAACATTTTTTTTTTACCCTGTGAGTTTCTAGTCTGGATATAGAACAGGGACAGAAGAAGAAGGCAGTAATGTACAATAGCAGTGGGTAAAACACTACTTAAATGCATAGCTCCCTGGTTTTGCTTCCTTTGAAAGGTTCCATAATTATTTTTCTAAGGGACTTTATGCAAGTTCAGAAAAGTACCTCACTTCAGGAAGAGTTCAGACCCTCTGACTTTTCATCCAGGATAAGAATGCAGAGTGTTTGCTAGAGAAAATCAAGCATGCTTATGGATTAGATAGAAGCAACAGATGTCAGGTAGAAGCAATCTTCTATCTTAGATAAACTTCAGAGACACACCGTGCCCCAGAGCTTAAAAAGCTCCCAAGCCTGCCTCCTGTGACTTGCTCACGTGCAGAAGAAAAGTGAGCACACAAGTGCACAGGAGGAATGAAGCACATTCTGCCTCTCTGGGGCTGAGAGATCATCCCTCTGACAGCTTCAGAGACAGTCCTGAGTGGCTTTGGGGGCTCTGTGATGCAGATGCAGAGTCAGACAAACTCTCTCTGTTCCTCGACCAAAACAGAAGAATGAATCCCAGCCTGATTCTCTCTAAGACAGAAAAATTAGCAATACACCTCTGGTGGCTGTGTATCCTCAACAGCCACGTTGTGGTTTCTGGCTAAAACAGCCAAATGGAAGGAATATTTTTCTGAGAAACATACATATTTTTGATTTATTTTACAGTGACAACATAAGGGCGGTCAAATCCGTAGACTCCATGGACAGGTAAAAGGAGTTTTCAAATCTGATTAAATCAAGATTCTTTCAATATGAAAAGACCTCTGAATTTTCATGAAAATACCTTCAGCCTCAAAATGATTGATGTTCCTGCTGAACAACAAGACAGGAGAGCAACCTGCAAGCAGCTGGAAGGAAGGAAGGAAGGAAGGAAGGAAGGAAGGAAGGAAGGAAGGACAAAAAGTAACTTTTAAAATAAGGATTTAAATAGACATTAATATTTTGGAAGCAGCCACGAGTACACAGGAATATTCAGCAATACATGTTGCTAGAGGAAAACTGAGAAATAGGGTGTAACTCTGTAAAAAAAATAGCACTCTACAAAACTATACAGTTAAATTAAAGTTCTCAATGTCTGGAATAGAATACTACTTTACACTTTCAAAAGTAAAGATGTATATACAGAAAGGAGATAGCTATCTGTTGAACACAATTTTTCCCTCATTGAAGCCTCCTCCTAAGAAGTTAATGCACACAGGTTGCATGCATTTAAAAAAACCAAGAAACCTCTGTTTTTACCAGTAAATGCTGCCATAGACCTGCCAATCCATGCAGGATGACCAGCCAGTGCATACGAAGCATATTAGTGTTAATTCCTCACATATGAACAACTTTTCTCATAACAACTTCTCTTTTGCAGGCTTGTTTTACCCTGTAACCAAGTGTCCCTCCTGGGCCCAGTCCCCCACTGTGTGAGCAGCCAGGGACTCCGAAGTCTGCATGCTCATGATTAATCCCAAGTGCTCATTATCCCCCCTATTTCAAATCCCTGGTGGTTCTCACTCCTCTGTGTTTATAATCCCCAAACACCAGCTGCTGTGGCAGAGGGATGCTGCAGAGATCCCTGCAGCAGTGGGGCACAGCCAGCCTGCTCAGTGGCACAGCCCTCGTGTGTCCTCAGCTTGTTCCAGGGCAGGCTGAGATTGTACCTGAGGAAAACCAGCCTCCCAGAAAGGGTTGGCAAGCTTGGCAGCAGGGAAGTGGTGGAGTCAGCTGGAGGTATTTAATGATCTCTGTAGACGTGGCCCTTGGAGATGTGGTTAGTGGTGCCCTGGCAGTGCTGGGGTAACAGTTGGACTTGATGATCTCAAAGGTCAGTTCCAGTGAGAGTGATTCTGTGATGCTATTTACCAGCCTTCAAGCAGACATTAGAGACATTTCTTTTTGTATCCTGAGTGTTTCTTTCAAATGACAGATGTATGTAAATGTACTTGCAGCTCCTCAAGTCATTGCTTAGATCCTCACTGTGTCAGTCAGAACCCTGTCCCTTGTCCAACTCTGCAAAATCCATTATTCTGTACCCTTTATTAAAGCTTCCAGAACAGGGCCATTCTACACCAAGTAGCATTTTTCACTGTGAAAACACAGAACTGCATATTGCCAAAGGAAGAATGAGGAAAAAAATGACATTTACCTTAGTTGATTTTGAGAGTAAGATGACTGACATTACTCTGCCCCTAAGTGGAGGAAGAGGTTGAAGTGTAGCAATAAAACTTGTTAAGAATCCTGGCAAAGGAATATTTTTGCTAAAGGAGTAACCACAATAAAATAGAAAAGAAAGCACTTTACAGACAAGATAGTGGTGGAAAAGAAAGGAAAGGGAAGGGGCAAACAACCAATGTAATTTTATTCTAGAAATATTCAAACATTGCCGCAGTCCACGGGGGAAAGGAGAGAAAAAAAATAAATCCACTCAAACCCTCACCCTGAATTTAATAAAAAAATCAACAAATCTTCTTAGCAAAGTTCATATGTGATTGTTTCTCAGCTTCCTGACACATGATCCTCTCCAGATCATGGCTCCCAAAAGACCAGAGTCTCACTGAAGCTTTCCTGAGCACTGTCTCAGCTTGAACCTCTGGTTTCTCTAACACCCAGTTCTTAAACAAGGCTCATGCACCCATTTTTCAGGGCTCCCAATTTTTGTGTCTATTTCATTATGAGACAGTGCTATTTAAAACCCTAACATTTTTTTTCCATATAGTTCTCCAGATCTCAGTGGGAATCACGTCCGTGAGGACGGATGTCGATGTATATTTGTTCTGATCTGAAATTAATTCAAGACACAATGTGATTGCTGATGATATTTTCCCTCTGCACTCATGATCCATCTTGTTCAGAGACACAGTCACGTGGGAAACTGCAGAGCTGTCACTCAGATAGATGCAATTGTACCTCTTTTGTGCACAGCAAGCACAAATAACACCCTTTAAAATGAATGTAAAGTGTAATATTTGCCTAAAGAATGAAAAATGACTTATCTGTACTGGGAGTGTATGCACAACATGTCCTAGGTATTTGTTCTGAGAATCCCTGCAACCTCTCATTTAAGCAGACGAAGGTGTCTACTTTCTGCAGGAGTAATGGAGAACAAACCTTACATTTATCCCTAAAAATGTAACTTCAGCATATGGGAGAGGGGGGGCAGAATTAATTTCCATGATTATTCTTTACCTATCAGCTTGCTAACAGAAAATGCCTGAAGAGCAATGAGCAGATCTCTGAGACTCCTGCATCCTCAGGGAGTTGTTCAGCACCTTGGTGTTTGCTGGCCTAAATCCATGAATCTGGAATCCCTGGGTGCACCAGTGGCCCAGATTCAGTACAGGAACATCTTAGAAGGGGTTTTTTTTTAGGTTAATCCTTTCCCTCTGTTTCTTGCTCAACATGAAGATAGGCATGTGACCCTTCTTCACTTTTTGGTCTTCCATTACTAGAGGTGTCAGAGCAGCAACTGTCTGGGTGCTAAAGCACTGACTCACAAGATTGAAATTCAAGTCCTTGCTCTGAAACAGACTTCCCATGTTCTCCTGAGCAGGCTCCAGAAGCAGAGTGTGCCTCAGCTCCTGACTGAAAATGGAACACAGAGAACTCTTTAGAAGCATGCTACATCACAGAGCAGTTTATGGCACAGCACGCTGCAGAAGGGCACTCAGATCCTATGGCAACAGCAGCTATATCACACTTGCAAAGAGAAATTAAGGCTATTCAATTCCAGAAAGAAGGACTCATTTTTCACACAAGTGTCACAGATTCTACTCAGTTCTAATACCAAGTGACTATAAGTCACTTGTGATCCTTCTATTGACATCAGTCTGCCTTAGGGTAAACTTGTAATATTTGGGCTTCCAGTCCTGAAGGTATTTCAATTAATTTTAAAAGATCACTGAGATTTTTATTTTTGAAAAATAAGTAATTCTATCTGCTTCACTAAAACCCTTTGTTTCCAACTCTACTTTTTGGCATAAAGCACCTGTCAATCTCTCTTCTCAGTAGTGAATGAAATATAGAATGGAAAGGAAAATTGAATAGCAAAAAAAGAAAATGGTGCCAGAGAGATTTAGAAAAATGCAGCATTGATAGAACTCCCAGGATAAAAAGCCAGTGTGCGAGATGCAAAAAAAAAAAAAAACCAAAACAAAAAAAAAACAAAAAAAAAAGGAAAAAAGACTAGTGTTACCTGCAGTGCAGGCTGGATAGTAGCTGAGTAGCTGCTAATCAAATATTCACTGTTAGGCAAAAGAAGAAAGTCACTGTAAAAAGAAAAAAAGGGGAAAAAAAAGGCAGAAGGGAGAGAGAGAGTGTGTTTGAAGCAGGCAAAGTGCCAGAGAAGATGCCAGCAGTCTCAGGTGTGTACCACGTGCCATAAGCACACCTGGTGAGTGAGATGCTGCTTTAACAGCTCAGCTCCACCACTGCTCACTCACTCCAACAGGACTTTGCATCAGCCGTGGCTCAGCCTCTCATAAGATCCTCAGTAGCCTGTCCCATTACTTCCACTCTCTCTCAACTCATTATTTTTTACCCTCTCTCAACTCAGCAAAGCCATTCGAGGCTGAAAGCAATGAGAAATGATGATGAGAATGATGAGAATTACTAGATGAAAATAAGACAGTAAGATTTATATGTGGATTTAGATGTTACTTGATATATGAATAAAGATGCAGCTACTTTTACTGAAGATCAGAATCAGTGCTGGCAATTTCTCTGCGTGTTTTTGAAAGCTTCCACAGCAACACCATGACAAGATTCTCTTCTCACAGGGACTGATTCCTCTTAGAGCTCTGAATATTGCCATCAGGATGCAAAAGGTTGAGAGACATGTTTTTCTGCAGATGGCATGAGATACAAATTAAGATGTTAAGTAGCAACAGACTAATGGTGAACATTTTGTCCTGCCTTTGAGGAGCACATCAGCAATAGCTTGTTTTTACAGTAGATCTGAAGTATAATCACTATATGACTGCTGCAAGCATTGCTCTGTACTAATCAAGATCATATTATTTTAGCTTTGCTGAGTGTTTTGTAAAGAGATATTTTTTTCCCTTTTTTTTGGCACTTATCTTGCAAATGAATCATACATAGCAAAAGCTCTAGGTAAAATAAATAATCATTAAATTGTACCTTTTACCATTCATTCTTCGTAAGTTTCAGAGAATTATTGCTTTTCATTTTAACTTCTTAACAAGAATAAAAACACTGGCTAAATCTATGCCTGGATTTCTTCTAGGTAAATCACAGTAACTAAATAGTAGGAGATGTCTTTGATGCAAAAGCATCAAAGCCTTGAAGCACCTATTTCTCAACCTGCATCATTCATCTATTTTTGCCACAGTGAAGGCCAAGCATTTTGAATAATAGTCTTGTAAAATGCACACATTTCTATTCAGATATTGACCCAACATCCACAGAGAAGCACTGCAAACACATCCCACAGAGAAACCACTGAAAATCTCCTGCAAACACACCACTTTCCTCCAGTCTTGTCATCCAGGTTTGAAGGAGTAAAAGAAAACCTCCTGGACATCATCAATCTGAACTGGGTTTCCAATATCTAAGTGGAAGGCAGTATTTATGAAACAAACAGTTGTAAAGCTAATGACTGTTTGTCCCCTGAGAAAACTGCCATTGGAAGTGAGCCCTGACTCTTCTGAAATGGAGAGGGCAGCTGATTACTGCAACAGATCTCTCTTACCATGCAGGAATCCTGGTGTTAAATCAGATTTATTTGTTCCAAGTTGATTTTCAGAATGGGGAAAGAAACCGGGTTATTCTTTTAGTGAAGTGTTCAGGGTCTCTTGTGTTCTGCTTATAGGATTTTTTTGTTATGGATGAATTTGGACATACACAGATAGGTAAGGAAATGGTTCCTCCAGGATGCAAGCTGTTGACTGTCTGTTAGTCTCCAGTGCTGTTCAGCATTTGGCACAGGACCCTCTACACATTCCTCTAGGACATTCTCTACACAACCTAGATTCTGTCACCATGCCTTTTTAATCTATACCAGGTTTCTCTTAAATGAACAAAAAAATCAGAATTATTTTTCTGTTTTTTTTTCACTTCCCTTCTCCTCTCCTTAAATGAGGGCAATAACCTTCCCTGTGACACGAAGCAAGCTCCCCCTCCCCAGTGGGAGTGTTAGGGATAAATGCTGACCGTGTGTGACAGCCAGGCTCTCATTTTAATGGAGCTCATGCAGAAGTTTCTGTGGTGATGATGTAAGTGTGGGAAATGCAAAGCATGCACACACCTCCCAGCAAATGAAACGTGTCAGCAAGTGCTCTGATCAATAACAAGAGAATACTCTTTCCTAAATAATGGTACAGCAACAGAAGTGTGTGAGACAGTGGTGAATTATGCATCAGGTCTGCTTTCCTGCTGCACTGCTCCTTCCATGCTCTGAGCTTTCCCACAGCTCAAACACTCTGACTTCTCCTGAATGCCTACATCTCTCTCTTCCCTGGTATAAAAGTGAAGTTACCTAAGTGCCTAAAGCTTTAAACAGCCTTCAGAGGCAAAACTGTGTGATGTCTTGAAGTTTTTAAGTGCCTTATTTCTCCTTTATAGACTCACAGGGAGATTTGCTATGTAAGTTAGCAGGCAGCTGCACATTAAACACTTTTTAGAGTAAATGTTTCAGACCATGGAGAAATTAATTCACTAGAGGGTGTATGACATTCTGGACAAAGTATTCATTAAAAGACACGCAGCAAACACATTCAACTGCTTAAATGAAAGCCTTATTTAGATTGAGCAGTGTTGCTACTCCCATGGAGCTAGAGCTGGTCTAAAGATACAGTTTGACATTAGCTAGAATACAGTACATACTAATTTAGGTTTGTAAAATGATGTGAGATATTTTCAGTTATCTAGTGGGCTAAAAATGCATATATATTTTAAGTGGATATCTTGCAGCATGTAATTGAATACGGATTATTATATGACCTTCAGAGCACTTAACAAGTGTTATATAAGTTTATATACACAAAACTATGATTCACAGAAGGTAATTTTGGCAAGAAATATGGAAAAAAAAGTTGACGCTTGTTTTTTACACTCTCAAATAGAAACTAATGCATTTTGCTTATTTCTATTCTGGAAATTATTTAAATCATTTTCTGGGCAGTGACATATTTGTATCTGGAGCTGCTCGTCCCAACTGTGACTGCACAGAGATGGTGAGAGCCCTCTGAACGTGTCTCACGTGCTCTGTGCAGCTCACTTTTCAATGCCACGAGCAATGCAAATCCCTCCTCTCTCCTTGGGAAGCTGCCTGCTTCTGGAATACAGCTCACCACTAAGTACTTTCTTTGATACTCGAGCTCTATTTCCTCTGCTTGATTCATGTTCTGCTTCCTCTTACTTGGTGTTAACTCCCTCTGCCCCTTCTATCAAATGAAGAAGGTCTGGTTCCTACCTGTAGTAACTGCTAAGTGCTCTGAAAGGAGCAGCAAGCTCTAAATGACCCCTCACCTCAGCAGGTCACCCTGTGATGTCCCCACCCTCACTCACACCATTCCTTCTGAGCAGTCCAGTGCCAGGAGCAGCCCCTTTGCTGTTTTCCTCTCTGAAAGATCTCAGCACCGTGGAGGAATATGATGTTTTTAAGCAGGCAGATTCACTCTGAAGCTTTTGCATAGAAGGGTTTCTAAGCAGAGTTTCCCAGGAGGCGGGAGTGTTCCCTGTCACACTGCTGGGCTGGGAGGTCGGGGTGCAGGCACCAAGCAGCACTGCTGTGGAGGAGCTGGAGGGATGCACAGACTGAGCTCACAGGGTTTGGTCCCAGCTTTCAGTCAGCAGGAAGCACAGCAGCAGGCAGGACCTGGGCACACTGCAGTGGCCTGGGCAGAGAGGCTGGAGGTGTGAGAATGAGGACGGAGCAGCCCTGGCACAGCTCTGTGGGAAGGGGATCTCTGTGATGATGCTTCAGGAAAAGGCTCTGCTGGGTCAGCCAGACTGCAGGGAAAACAGCTATCTGACTCATCACTGAGACACAGAGCTGTGTAAACCACACAACACGTCTGCACAGAAAACTCTGCAAAAGTTCTCCAGAAAATCCTAGAAAAAATACTTAGGAAAAACACTTATGCACATACTTTGCTGCCAGAATATTTTCTTGCCTCCCTCTGATTCCAGAAGCTGACATGACCTGTCTAGTCATCATCATCATTACAGGAGGTTCACAAACAATTTTCTTCGAGTGTTTTTATTAACTCTGGCAAATAGAAATTAAATTAGCTGCAGATTTCCCCAAATGCAGTTACTCCAGCAGCTCCAGAACACAAAGGAGAAATCAAATGCATTGCAGAGAAATAAGTAAATGAAAAGCATAACTGTCCCTTCCCGTATCAACATGAATGAGCAAATAATAGCAGTTCTTCTACCTAGAAGATAACTATTTTCCATAAATCTTACATGTCCTGAGGACAAAAATAAAACTCTTGTTTCTGTTATACAGAGGAGGATAATTTACTAAGGGGAACAATGACAAGAGCACATATGAAAATATATTGCAAACTATTATCTGCAATTCTTCAGTGAAATTATAAATCAGGTTATATAATCTCAGGTGACAATCCAGATCTATTACAACTATCACCTCTGTTTATCCAAACACTTCTAATCTTAAATCATCACAACTATTACTTTGATCATTCAAGCTCCAGTGAAATTTGTATATTAAATATGCCTCATAAAACAAAGTTACAGTCTGCCAACTGAAAATGGTGCAACAAAGAAATGATCTAATCTTATTTTAAAGGACTTTTGACAATGGCTGCAATAGCTCATTGTAACTATTCTATTTGCACTACACCATCAGAGAACTAATTTCTTTTTATTTCTTATATTATTGAATTTATTAGAAGCACTTAATTGAAGGCCTCCCTATCTGAAATGTACCAATGATAGTTCTTCCTGGGAAATTTGTATAGGCATTTTCATTAGTATGGATGTAACTAAAGCAATAAAGGTTAATGTCCAAAGTATGACCTGAATACTGATTATTCATCAACTAACACTGTTGACGAACAGCAGTCCAACTGCAGTTATCTGCTTCAGATGGACAACCAAAGTAAAATCTTGGTTAAAAAAATCTTGGCTAAATCCCATGTTTTTGGTGTTCACACTAGCTGTAGCTGGATGAATTTACAAGGAAAGCACTTCAACCTTAGAGCAAAATGATGAATATTCATCATGTATGTATTATCAATGTCCATATACCAATGGACACATATCAAATATGCACCAGGCTCCCACGTTACATTTACCAGCTCCACTATACAAAAACCAACTTTGGCAGAGAGAATAACCAAAAAGCTGTCTCCTGAAGTAGAAAACTGTGATTTAAAGTGACAGACTCAGCCCTGTTTTCCTCTAGATAAAGGAGAAGGGTCTAAACCAGTCTGTGTCCCCTTTGACCTCTCTCAGCAGCCTGTTCACGAGGAGGACACCATTAGGCTCAGCACTGCTGACACCAGGATTTTACTGGGATGCTTCTGATGACAGCTATTAATGCACCATTAATAGGAGACTTCCACTACTAAAGATGCATTAAGGAGCTGCTACTTCCTAGCTGTCTGGAAGTTCTCTAAAACCATCAAGGGAACTGGCAGAAGTCCTAGTTTGCCATCATGTACAAACCAAAACAATTAGCATTCGTCTGAAGCAGCAAGGAGGGAGGCTTTCTTGATGCTAATCAGGTGGAAAAGTACTCCTTAAAACCAGATGAATCTTCAGATTAATGTGTTTATTCATTCAGAGACAAGATGACTGAAACCTAAGTAAGTGGGTGAAATGTACAGGAACAGATAATAAACCTTCAAAGGAAAAAAGAAAATACTGAAAGGTCTGCAAAGCAGTAAGCCAACAATGCTGGAGTCACACTGAGGGTATCACCCACTGTCTGACAGTCCTGGCCAGTCACTGTCACTAATTACTTACAAGCCATCACTGAAATGTTATTCCCCTAGATTTTCCTTAACAAGGAATATACGATTTGNTATAAAGGCAAGGAAAATGAGAACGAGACACAGAGAGATGAAAACAACTTCATGTACATTTTGGAAAAAGACACAATGGCAACTAATGCAAAACTAAGAAATATACATTAAACCACAGAGCAGACAGCCTAAGTCATATCAGAGCTATGTTTCTCTGCAGCATATTCAGAAAGGGTACTACATCAAACTGCCTGCCAAAAAAATACCAAGCATAACGAGACAACTCCTGTCAAAATCTAGTCCTAAAAATGAAAGCTTGTTATATTCTTAAAAAAAAAAATATATATAAAAAAATAATTCTATTTGGCCTGTTTCTTTATTTTGCTTTGAATTTTGCAAAGTTTGGGACAGGGTCATNGCTGGAGTCACACTGAGGGTATCACCCACTGTCTGACAGTCCTGGCCAGTCACTGTCACTAATTACTTACAAGCCATCACTGAAATGTTATTCCCCTAGATTTTCCTTAACAAGGAATATACGATTTGGGAATCATTTCAATACAAAATGCCTCCACTTAACTTCCAGATGATATCACTTTATGGCACTGCTCTAGTATATTAACATAGATTCAACAGGCTGATAGAAAATGCTTATGACCTTATAAAGGCAAGGAAAATGAGAACGAGACACAGAGAGATGAAAACAACTTCATGTACATTTTGGAAAAAGACACAATGGCAACTAATGCAAAACTAAGAAATATACATTAAACCACAGAGCAGACAGCCTAAGTCATATCAGAGCTATGTTTCTCTGCAGCATATTCAGAAAGGGTACTACATCAAACTGCCTGCCAAAAAAATACCAAGCATAACGAGACAACTCCTGTCAAAATCTAGTCCTAAAAATGAAAGCTTGTTATATTCTTAAAAAAAAAAATATATATAAAAAAATAATTCTATTTGGCCTGTTTCTTTATTTTGCTTTGAATTTTGCAAAGTTTGGGACAGGGTCATTTCCACTTGTACAACTCTTTGTGTTTAGATCTGGAAGCAGAGCTAATTAGGACAATCAGAAGACTCATATTTTCACATATATCTCATAAAATCCTGAGGGTTTTTTTCATCTGAAAAGGAAGGAGTNAATCATTTCAATACAAAATGCCTCCACTTAACTTCCAGATGATATCACTTTATGGCACTGCTCTAGTATATTAACATAGATTCAACAGGCTGATAGAAAATGCTTATGACCTTATAAAGGCAAGGAAAATGAGAACGAGACACAGAGAGATGAAAACAACTTCATGTACATTTTGGAAAAAGACACAATGGCAACTAATGCAAAACTAAGAAATATACATTAAACCACAGAGCAGACAGCCTAAGTCATATCAGAGCTATGTTTCTCTGCAGCATATTCAGAAAGGGTACTACATCAAACTGCCTGCCAAAAAAATACCAAGCATAACGAGACAACTCCTGTCAAAATCTAGTCCTAAAAATGAAAGCTTGTTATATTCTTAAAAAAAAAAAAATATATAAAAAAATAATTCTATTTGGCCTGTTTCTTTATTTTGCTTTGAATTTTGCAAAGTTTGGGACAGGGTCATTTCCACTTGTACAACTCTTTGTGTTTAGATCTGGAAGCAGAGCTAATTAGGACAATCAGAAGACTCATATTTTCACATATATCTCATAAAATCCTGAGGGTTTTTTTCATCTGAAAAGGAAGGAGTTCAGATCTTTGCTGGGAAATTAATCCTTGCTTTCACTCATTGTTTTGGCCCCTCAAACAGAAACTTAACTTCTGAAAGGTTAATTTTCAGTCTAATTGCTATAAAGAGGCTGCCCTGTAAAAGAACCTCATTTCCTAGTCAGACAATGACTTTATCAGAGAGCTCACTGTCCAGCCATTGAAACGCTCATGTCAATGTCAACTCTGAATACCATCACAGTCATGCCAAGTTAACAAGAAAAGAGTGTTCAGGCAGTTACTGGAGCTAAGAGTCTCACTTTTTTCTCTTTTACAAGTGTTTCTGAGCCAGATTCACATTTGATACCAGCCAAAATAGTTGGAAAACAAAATGTGTGATGGCTTTGCTGCCATGTAAGGAAAAGCACTGAGAGCAACCATTCCTAATTCCTGATGGACAGCAGGCAAAGCTACAGAGAAGAATCCTTTAGATCTTTCCTAGGCAGTGTTACTCACATAACAGCACATATACTCTTCAGTACCAGAAAGTGATGCTGACAGGCCGTGTCAGCCTGAGGAGAAGCAGCTCTGCTGCTGTCATCTACCTCCTCTGCTGGCTGCACAGGCACAGAGAGACCCGGGCGTTTTGGAGGACTGGCTTTCTCTCTTAGGAAAAGCAGACCTCAGAGTGATGGTGCAGAGCAGGAGCTGCACCTCTTACCCATCAGGATGCAGGGGTGTGATGGCACTGGAAAGCTGCTGTCTCAGCAGCAGAGCACTGTGTTTGCAATGATGTTCTGTGGAGGGCATTGGGAGATGAGTGTGCTTGGTGGAGAGAGAGGTCCCAGGTGGACACACTAGCTCACTAGGCATGAGGTCACTGCAAGAACATCTCTCCCAGTTGCTAATACTTGCAGACACTGCATAATTTTGATTTTGAAGGAGCCAACCCATGCCATCTTATGAAATCAGTTGACAGAATGAGAAATTATTCTCTTCATTACTGAGCTGGATCCA
This sequence comes from Ceyx cyanopectus, assembly GCA_013401355.1. Lineage (NCBI taxonomy): Eukaryota > Metazoa > Chordata > Aves > Coraciiformes > Alcedinidae > Ceyx > Ceyx cyanopectus. The sequence continues at coordinate 28,773 of VYZU01014839.1, read as the reverse complement.
GGATGGAACAGACTGTACAGAAAACTATCACTTCAAAAAGAAAATCCATTCAAGATACATTTTTAGGATGATGTCAACTAAGAGATACTACATTATCTAAAGAATGTTGAGAGAGACAGTAGGAGTCAAATAGCTCCTGCATTTCATCCAAAGGTTCTGGCCATTAAATTCTCATGCTGAGAGTTCTGTGGATTGTGACTGGGTGCAGGTATTAGAGCAGGAGTGCCACTGTAATGCAGCAGGAGTGACACCTTCAGCTGTTTCTCCTACATGTTGTACAAGGAAAACACAGAACTGGCTGCAGGATTTTTAATCTATTGACATCAGAAAGTTTTAGAGTCCCAGTGAGACTCCTTTGAAAAACACCACGTATTCTTCTTGTCATCACAAACCATAAAAACCCATCTTTTAAATTATTTTTAAAGAAAAAAAACAAACAACAAAAAACAAGAAAACCCCAAACCCAGAAAAACACAAAGAGGATGAAAGAGAGAGCTGGAAAAAAAAGACAATGCAACTCACCCTGGACAAAGCGCCAGACATAAAACCCATATATTTTTAACATAGTTGCTATTAAAATATAAGGCATTTCATCCACACTTGAAGGAATGCAACGCTGCAATGCTTACATGGATGGGGACTGAGCTGAAAAACTCTTTGTCACATTATATGCTTTAAAGATTGAAATGGCTTTCTTAAATGAACGAAGGTTTACTCTTTCAACCTGAACTAAAAGTTCAACTCAAGAGAAAATACTCTACTGTGGTGAAACAGATAAAAAGGAGAATTACTTTTCTTACTTCTTTTTTTCTCTAGGAAAAGTATTTTCTGGTTAAAAAAGCAAAACAGAACAAAACAAACCAAACAACATCAACACCAGAAAACCACACAGAGAAACCTCAGTGGAATAAAAAAGGGCAGAACAAACAACTTGCATGAAATTTGCACAATAAAGACTTGCTCTCTTCAACTGGATAGATAAAACAATCCGTCTTAAGAAACAAAACTTCCTTACTGATTAGACAGATCATTTTCACCCCCAGAGAATGAATCTGCCCCAAGCTGCATGGCAAGTTGGTCATCAGCCAACACAACTTTTCAGTGAAGTGAGAGAAGTTTCTGTATCTTTAGAACAGACATAAACTGTATTTTTCTGAAAATGTGCCAGGTATTTCTGAGTTTCCAGTTTATATCACGGGATGGGGTTTTTTCTTCAAATAGCTATTTTTCATTCATTCCTAAACACAGCCACAATGCTGAATTTAATCAGAAATGTCTGTATACATGTTATGTATACATATCTACACGTTAATATACATTAAATGCAGACATTGACACTAATGCATTCCTTTGTGCATCAGTGTGGATCCTGAGCTCCAGAAGAAGCACCAGATGCTCCAGTGTGAAAGGCACAACCAGAAGCACAAGCAGTGCACTGTGCTGTGGCTGACACACACCCAGTTCAGGCTTCCACATCACCTCTCAGAGAAGTGTCTGGAGGAATGAGAGGGTAGAGCTGGTGGTCTGCTGGCCAAAACCCCATTCTGATGCCATTTAGGAGAAGAGCAGCAGTTTCCTAGGAATGTGACTGTAAGGAGCTGAGTCACTGGGGCTCCTGTGTCCAGCTGTGCTGTACAGAAGGGGTGAGCAGTGCAAGGAGGTGCTGTGCTGCTCCTGACACTGCCTGGACAACTGGGACCTGCATGGCCATGGCTGAGAGTTCAGATTGCAGGGCAGCTGTGACTGTCAGGTTACTATGTCAATTGGTGATCAGCACTCCTTTTGCTCCAGGGATCCCACTTCCCCCGAGGACCTCAGAAAAATATTTGCTGTCTCAACCTGTTCAGCAAAGATCCACTGAAAACGTATCTGTATCACAGCTGCAGCCCAGTGTCAGAGGAGAAAAACAGAACAAAAAGTTCTGCTGAGCTGCAACTCACTGCACTGAGCTCAACAAAAGCTTCCTTCCTGAGGAACTGCAAAGGCTCCACTTCTGACAAAAGCCTGCTTTCTTTCCCAGCTCTTTAGGATTCAGCATCATGACTCCAGGGAGAGCTGCAGACATGCAGAGGTTATGTGGAGATTTCTGAGCTGGAGTTGCTGTTATGTTTGATAAATCACTGCTGCTACCTTTCTATGATACTTTGAAGGTAGAGAGCTCATCCTGCTGAGATAAAGCTTTCTGCAGACAGGAATCTCTGGAAGTGGCATGTTGCTCTGGAGCTGTGTCCATCAAGGGCACTATCACGTTTCCTGGAGATCCCTAGATGAATTCAGTTATGATACACATGCAATCAGAAGCAGGGCTTTCAGCATCACTGCCATGGGATTGCTCTGCAAACACTGTGGGTACATTCCTGACAAAAGCTGAATTTCTAGCCAAAAGCTCAGCAATGTCTTGCAAACTCCTTCCTTTACTCTTGGCAGTAAACACAGTCAGAAGAATCTCATGATTTTCAGGACCAGTAAGTGCTGCTGTTAGGAAGTTGGGTTTTCTTGCCTCTGAACACTGCAGCTATCCCTCACTGTAATGTTGATTCATGGAAAAGAATAAACTCAGCATATCTACTCATTCTTTTTTCAGCACTTAAGTAATGGAAAGTAAAATAATTTGAAAAATGTGTTCATTTCAAACTTGTGTCAAGAGACTACACTATCCTAGCTGCAGTTTTAATCACAGAATATACTCACATTTGTCTGACTTTATGAGGTACATGAAGTATGGGGCCTATTTGAGAGAAAAAGGTCATAAAATGTTGTCCAAATGCAGCAAGTTGGCTCAGGTTCTCACAGAATTATTTGCAGGAAACACCACTGAGCACTCATACCAGAAAGAAATGTGCAAGGCTGAAATAGAATTCTGGTGTCAAGACTAGTATGGTGCAAACAAAAGATTATTGTTTAAATTAAGCAAATCTATCTTAGCCTGATATCAGCAATAGCCTTATGTTTTCATTCCCATTGTAACCATTTCAAAGCTAAGAAATGCAGTACAAAATCTACAGCATAAAAGACAGAGTTCTTCTTTAAAGCTATTAGCATAGAATCAGACTTAAGGCAGCTCATATTTAGCTACATATTTTATTTTTCCCCACTGAGTTTTTAACATCAAGTGCCCACGAACAGGTAAAGTGTCCTGCAAGTGCTTCCACCACACTGAAAAAATGCCAAGGAAAGACTTTCTGTTTCATTTCAAACAAATACCAGAAGAAAATACTCCTTATCCATTCCTTATCTTGTGAAAGGCCAGCAAAGAGTGAGTACAGCTGGTGGATCTCTGCACCAACCCTGACCCTGACCCTCTGGGGAAAGGCTGCACACACAGATAAAACAAATTGTCATACTTGCATCAAATGTTGGACATTTTCTTTACCATTCCATTATGCAGTTTGGATCTTGAAAACTACAGATTTTAAGTACAGTAATAATGTTTTAAAGAATAAAGTACTGTTTCAATTATTCTGGGCAAGTTATTTCTGTGAGGTTAAAGAGATAAAACAACAACAAACCCTTTAAACCATACCAAACAACATGTTAGAATTAAATTGTTATTGGATGACTGCTTTTAAAGTTCACTGTCTTCATTAAATTCCCCAAGAAAGGGTCCAGAAGCAGCACTTACCTAAGTGTATGTAATTAGCAACACGGAACTTTAAGGTTCATGCTTGCTTTCTAGAAAATGTACAATTAAACATGTCATATTAAATGTGTATGCAGTGAAGATCGACAGAAGAACTTACAATGGTTTTCTCCATCTCCAAATAATATATTGAGTTAGCTAAAATGCTCTCTGTGTGGGAAAGTTATAAAGAATTTACAGAAGGGCAATGTCTAATTAGCACCTAAAGTTGTACTGGTTGCTGATTCTAATTAGTAACATTTCCTAAGTGTGTTCAAAGTCATTTCAGTAAAATGAAAGGCTTCAGAAATGCACTGAAGCGTTTAATACCTAGATACTGTAGAGATAAGCCTGCTAGAAAAGCCTTAAATAGGTTAGACAGATTAGACTGACTGATACAACAGACAGGAAGAAATCATGGGCAAATAAAAATCCACAGTCAGGTATGAAAGATACATACACGCTTGAAAATAAATAAATACAGGGACAAAAAAGTCCTTCAGTCTGAGGAAAAGCCAGTGCTTGGTTGTAAAAATACTGTTTGCAGCATCATAGTTTGTAAGTATCATCTATGGTATAAAAGAAAGTGATTTCTATATCACATAGCTGGTCTGGCTTACAAACACCTTTTCTTGAAAGAACTTTAAACATTTGTGTTTTTGTTTTTTTGTAAAAGCAATTAATGTTCCCTGTGGGAATGTGTTATGACATACGCTCGTTACACTGAACCAGCTCCTTCTCTGAGCAAACAGATCCAATCCAAATAACCTGAGCCTGGAAGAGATCTAAGCATGCTACAGCATTAGTGTACCAGTCAGTGGAGACAAATAAGGAATTCTAGGTCATCTTGTGCTGTTACAAATGCCAGTTGGCTCGTGACATCCTCCTGTTTCTTTACAACTGTGTACAGCCCCCAGCTGCAATAGCTGAACAACAGATCATCAGGGTCAGGGGAGATGAACCTCACCCTCAACGTGGCTCTTGTCTGCCAGGTGATACTAAGTAGAATTTCACAAGCTTACTAAATTGGCATATTAGAGAAAAAATATGGATATATTGTCCACACAATATTTGGCAATCCAGAGATGCAAAAGGCCAAGCTGCAGCTGAAGCCTTCATGAGATTCCAGGCAGGGTTTCCCCACTGCCTTGCCCAGCCAGGGAAGTGACGAGGGTGTCAGAGGTGAGGAGGAGATGCAGTTTATTTCTGCTGCACAAGAAGTTGCTGAGTGACTGAGGAGCAGGGTATTACACCTTTCTGACACTGACACGTGTGCCACCAGCCTCCTGGGATGTGTATTCCAAGGTGTGTACCCACAGGATCTTGAGGTGTGTGCTCCATGGGCTGCATGCTTCCACATCTGTAGCAAGTGCCATGGGTAAGGAGGGAGCTCCATAAAAGCTTGGGGACTTTTGGTTTTGTTTTTACCACTGCGGGGGGGGGTGTGGGGGTGGGTGTGTGAGAGCAGCCAAGCAGCAAGGAGCCCTCCTGCCCACGCTGAGCAGAAAGCTCAGCAGCTGCCCACTGGGCAGGTTCCCCAGGGCCAGCCACCTGAGCAGCTCACCTTCATCTACAGAAACTTCAGCAGAGCTGCAGGGAGTGAAGAATCCCTCGCTCTGCAAGGCAGGAAGACATCAAGACAGAGGTTAAGAACATCCCTGGTAGATGACAAGCGACCCTCCCTTTTAAGATGTGTATATTCCCAGCAGCAGCTTCTCCTGCCTCCATTTGCAGCAGGCTGGGTGAGTAATCATCCCCTCCCTGGGCTCCTGCTTCTCCCCCGGCAGCTGTGGCTCGGGAGCAAACAGTGCTCCTGCTGTTCTGGGCACAGTGACAGGCCAAGAGAAGAAGAAGCAAGCTCGGGAGATGGCAGAGCTAGAGCTGAGGGACTTCGCTGAGTTCCACTGCGCTTCTGGGATCCTCCCACTAAATGTGAGAGCTGTTGTCTTCAACAAATGGAGCCTTAATAAACAGCTCTCCTGGTGTCTCCCAGAGCCCCTGGGGAGCCCTGCGATGGTGCAGCATAGAAATCAGCAAAGGTGGCCTCGTGGACTGGGCTCACATGGCATCAGTTGCTCTAAACTGCCAAGAACTGGAATGTCCCACGACACCCATGGGCTCTAGCCATTACAAATCATCCTATCACATGCCTACTGCAGCTTCATTTCAAACAAGGGTTTCATCCCATCAAACTATTTTTGAAGCATAAAGGTTGATTTATAAAGACTTTTTGCCTTTCATAGCCTCTTTGTACACCCAATTCAGATCTCTTCCCCTTAAGGGCATGAAAAAGACTTGTGCATTAATTAGCAAATTTAGATTTCAAAAGTACTTTCTCAGAGAATAATGAAATTGGAATATATTAGCCTGAAAGTATGGTGAAGATGCTTGTGAAGATGAGAAAGTCCAGACACCAGGTGGTAACTGGATCTCAGAGCTGCAGTCACAACACGGGATGAAGGATGGACAGGTTCTAAGTGTCTGGTCTCAGCAGGGTCTCATGACAGGGATTGCACATGCAGACCCTTACCAACTCTCACAAATGCACTTTCAAGAGCCAAGAAATAAGTGCTCTGTAATCTGTAACCAGCCCATGATACTGAGCCTTCTCAAATTAGAGAGGATCTCATTTGCAGTAGGTTTAAGGACAGGTCTTTTTACACTCAGTATTTAAAAAGTGAACTCAGGAAAGTCAGTTTGACAAATTCTTGCCCTTCCTCCTCATCCCTTCTTGCCTTGCCCTCCTTTCAGCCATTCTACAAATCATGCAGGTCTCCTTTAACAATAAATACCATGCTTTTACTACTATCAAAATTACACCTAATTGAAAAGTAAGCTGTTCTATTTTATGACTCATCAGCAAAATTATTTATCTAAAAATGAACCGCAGCATTTTTATTAATAAGCTAAATGTCGAGGTCAGAAACGTGCATATATATCTATTTAATTCACAGAGCTGGCAATTAGAAAAATCATCTTTAACTTCCAAGCTGAGCTGACAGGAAAGTCATTGAAAGGGAGCACAGGACTTTACAGGCTTTTCAGACTCATTTTTCTTATCCCATTACCAGCAATCTTACCTGTCCAACATATTTGCCTGCAACTTGCAATCATAGAAATGAAAACCAGTATCAAGAAGGATAGAAAATATCCCTAATGCAGTAATTCCAATGCTTATTTACAAAGATATGTTAGTTCTTTGTACACTTATCAGCTCAATGCTCTGCACAGTCAGTGACTTCAATACAGTTACTTGCAACTATCTGTAATTTGGCTTAGCCATGTACCCAAGCAGCTCTGGGAGGATGCTGAATTCCATCTGGATGATCTAGGTACGTGTGTTACACCACTAGACCAGCGCCCACAGGAATCTCTCACAGCATCTCTGTTGGCATCAGCAGGAACATGACACTCGTTGCTTCATTTGGAAAATAAAACCAGCAACAAACAATTTTTTTGGTAAGTCCCCAGTATTTATAAGACAGAGATAAAGTCTGCACAAGAAAAAGTGCAAGTCATTGTGATAAACTGGAACCTTATCATCACCCAAAGCTATGGAACAATCTCTGGGGCAAAAAGGGAGGCAAATGACTGAACAGGGAAAATGTGAGCCACACTAAATAGATCATCATATTTAAATTATAAGATACATGCATACACCCCTACACATATTTTATAAGGGTGTTCCAGACAAGGTTATTATAGATAAGCATACAGAACATAAAAATAAGATAGGGATTTCTGATTTTCTACATGCTTTGTCACTTTGCCAGTAATTCCACAGCTGTAAAACACTAAATACACGGATTGTTACAAAAATACAGAGAATAAGAAGACTTTCAAAAAAATCTCAAAGCAGAAATCAAGACTAAAATTAGTGGATGATCCACAAAACAAACTTCCAAATGGTTCTTAGTCTGTTTATTAAATATGAAATGAATAATTGAACTATACCAAGCATTAAATAGAAGAAATCCTGTGATGTGTGGCTCATGCACAGCAATGACAGTGATTTCTAAAAGACCTGAAAATATCTTTTGCAGAATTTTATCCTCAGGATCCTGTAACAACTCACTGTGTATCCTGTGTTTATATATTGAGAAAGGGCAAGAAAAGCAAAATTTAGGAGAAGAAAAGTGAAGTTACCTGTTAGTTTTACTAAGTTCAGCAGACTTTGCAGTGCTGGAAGAAGTGGGACTTGCATCTTGCAGAAATTATGGATGATATTATGGTCTTACACTTCCTATCTCCCTTTGTTACTGCTGTGTGGGTGCTGCTGCAGACCAGCAAGAACTGCAGCACACACATTGCTATCACTGCACACTACCAGGTAACTGGAATGTGGCAGATTTTTAGTTTGCATGCATGTTTACTTTGGGTCAGAGGAGATACAGATAAATTGATCTGTCCAGTGCCATAACTGTGCCCTGGCAGGACGTGGGAGGTGACAAGAAGCAAGTCCTGGTCCATTCTGCTGCTCAGCAGGCAGCTACAACCTGAGTCTGACAGAGGCTGTTCATGAGCCCTGGACCAAGGGGTGCCTCTGCTGCTGCTCTCTGCCATTTTCCTGCACCCAGCACACCCTGCAGGAGAGCAGGGCCACATTTTGAGCTGGAGTGACCTGCTTGAGCTGCTCTGGCTCTTTGTGAACAGCACGTCGGTTCTCAGACTTATTGATCTTCAGATGCACCCAATTTATATTCATTATTGCTATCAGAAAAAAATATCATTAACAACTGATAAATTAAATTAGAGTAGATGGGGCTACATTTTATTTCTGTTGGCAATGATCATCATTTTTTTGTTGTTGTTTTCATTACGCCTTCCACTCAAAAACATCAATAGACTTCTGTGTTTCAAGCCCAATCTTCTCTGATAACCACTTCAATTATAGCACTTTTGACATCCATTTGATACAATACAGACAGCTTTTAGATTAACATTCTCTGCCACTTGCATCTTCCTACAGTTTTGTTGATTACCTGACATATTCACAGTTCTGTCTCTGGTTCCTGAATGATTTCTAAGCTGGAGAATTGATCTGGAAACACAACTTTCCCTCGTTTGCTGGAAGTGATGGTAGAAGTGGTGACTGCTGGAAGGTGCTGTGCAGATGCAGCAAGCCATGTGGGAGCTGCCTGTGACTGTATGCTCTTCAAGTTATTGTCTCTATGAGCAGTGTTTGTAATCAAAACACTGAATCAGTCAGTAGCAATAATGAGTGATGGTGCATTTCATCTCTGATAAGCTGATAATTAAAGTGAGTATTATTCTTCTGACATTTTAGCATGTATTCCTCTGAAAATATAAAATAATGGTTCATTTCTTTTCTGATGCTTTGCATAAACCTTCTCTACTCCCTGCATTTCTTTCCACAATCTTTATTATCCTTCTTTTCATATAATACTCATAAATGTCATCTCAGGATAACCTTTTGTTTGACCTTTCAGCAGAAAAATATCCTCTAAAGAAATCAAACTTTTATTTTCCAATTTCCCACTTTCAAATCATCAAGAGCATGAAATATACAAAGAAGTACCGTTCTGGTTCTTGTTCTTGAACTCAAAACACTGAATTACCATTTGACCCATTTTAATAATTTAAAATTAATTCTTTTTCTTTACTTTTAATCTCAAAAATGTCAATTAAACCGTCAGTTATAATGATATCAAATGACATATCCTACTTCCTTTGATGAAAATGTTCCGTTTAGAAATGCAGACCCATTTTTATGCATTTATTAATCATATCCCTAAAAACAAACAGCAAACAAACCAGTCATTCCAAATACCAAATTTGACAAGTACAGTGTGGTATCAGATTGGGTCAGTAAGGTCAGGCTAAACGGGTCTGATCCTGCTTCATGCCTTATTGGAATGGCTGGAAAATACAGCAGGACTTAAGTACTGCTATTACTTTATACTATATCCTGCTACTTAAGTCCTACCTTCATGGATCTATTGGCTTTAACTGCATCTCAGGAGTCAGGATGTCACACCAGGAGAACCTCACTCACAGTGACCCATGCCTGAGATCAGTACATCACTTCTTCCTTACCACTTAAGGAAATAGGTAAAAGGTAAAAGACTTCTAATTCAAAGAGATTTTCAGTTCATGCAGATGTGGATACTGTTTTCAGGAAGAACTAACTCCTTGTCCTAGCCTGCCAGACTCTCAGACTGAAGTCAAGCCCAAGCTTTTCCAAATGAGTGCTGCTAAAGCTTCCCTGCATCAGTGGCACTTTTCATCCTGCACTCCCTCCAACACAGAGAGAGCAGGTTTCATGTTGTAAAGCATGTTGAAATCCAGACAGAGCACCAAGTGTGGGCAGCAGCCAGAGGCTCCTGCAGGTCAGTGCAGCCACAGCCCACAGCCCTTGTTATTTCTAGGACAAGGGGGACTCAGAAGCCATCCCAGGCAGCGTGACTGGGGCACAGACTCTTCCACCCTTGTGTGGGCAGCACCACCATCTGCCTGACCTTCCCTATCACTGACTGCCTTGGACTTCACAGGCAGCCTCAGCAGTGGGATGCTTGAAAGCTTACTGCTGTCTCAGACATAAAGCAGCTATGTAAAAGAAGATGCCTGACTTCTGCCTCAGTGATTCTGATGAGATAAGAGAAAAAGAAAGTAGTCTGGCTCCAACCCGCATTACCATTTTATGTAAATGAATTTAAGTAAGGATTCTTACCTTCCAGTGCTCGAGGATCTGGAAGAAGAATTACTTTTTAAAGCTAGTTTAGCAAACTTTCAAAGATTTCTCAAGCAAACTTTCTATTTGCTTGGAAATCCCCACTGAAGACAGGTGTATTTGTGTTCCAGTATCACAAAAAAACCCACTTTCTAACACCATACTGTGGGTTTTTTCCCATCTACCTATCCACACTTGAACTGTGGAAACAGTAAATTCTCATTATAAAAGATCACAGTGGAGAATTATTTATTAAGATTTTTTTTTACATCTATAGGCTGATTGCCTATTTAGTTGTTACTCAGAAGACTCTAAAAAGGACTGAGGGTTAGAGAGGCTAAGTAAGAGAGCAACTGAGAGTTACTTAGAGGGCTGTCTAGAGAAGAACCTAAAAAGGTTGTGGTGATGCACAAGAAGGAACAAAAAATCAAAATAAATGACTTTGCACAGTATTTCATAGACATTTCTACAGAACTCTGCTCTTTGTCCGGATTTTATAGAAATTCTTCATAAAGATAGATTCTTGTAGAGAGTCTCATCACTGTGGCTGAATGAGCTCTCAAATGACACATATGTACTTATATACTAGAAAGCATTCTCCTGAGGTTGAGGTTCTGGCACTGAGCTTAGACAGGAAAGGAAGGGATGGAAACCAAAAACAAATCCCAAATCATGTTATGTTACTGCTCTCAGTAAAAAAACCCTCATCTATTTACAACATGAGGCACAAAAAGATACCAAAAGGCTTCTCCAGAGCCAAAATGAGTAACATGCCTGGCACTGATATTCATTCCCTTTCCAGCAAATAGCTGTACTAAGAATTTCCACATTCTAGCATTTTATATCTACAGATCTAATTTAAAACAAGGCTGATTGTACAAATGCATTGTAGCTTCAAAGACAAGCTTCTTCAAAATGATGGCAAGAGAGCTTCTCATGGTTTCCATGGAAATGACCTTTCACTATTTCCATGGAAATGGCTCTAGTTTTATATATTTCTCTTTCATGAGACTTTATTATACCACCAAAGCTGACATCCAGAATACAGTCCTTAACTTGCAAAGCCACTGGAAGAAGTAATCTGGCTCCCCATGGGCACACGAAGCTTTGCTGTGTGTGTTCAGCACTGTGTGAGAAACAGAGCTTTGCAAGAGATCACCTAGTGCACACTGCCAGCAGAGAAATGCTGATGTATTTATTCCTAAAGGAGTTTCTAGATTCACCTGCTGCAGCCCTTCCAGATTTCTCCACTGCTTCCAAAGGCAGAACAGCTGGAAAAAGAGAATGCAGTGAGAGCCAGGAGTCTTCTCTAAAATTCCAAGCTGTCGATCATACCTTGCCATGACATAAATATTTTGCTAGTGCATTTATTGCTGTCACTGAAATCTAAAATCCTCTTCTACACCCTGGAGACAAGAAGAATGGATTCAAGCAGTGGATTCAAAGCCATAATGCTGAGAGCAACAGCAACCAAGGGAGCCCTGTCCTCAGCATCCTTGGCACCTAAGAAACCCAGGTGGTCCTAAGGTGTGAAGTGCCCTGAGGTGTTATGGAGATGGCCCTTGGACAGCCACTGAGTTTTCAGCTAATTTTATTCTATATATTGAACTCACAGCCATACAGAGAAATGCCAAGGCTGACAATACTTAAGCCAGAACGCCCAAAGAAATAGGAGCTGTGAAGAAACTGATGAAAACTAGCTGGAAATGTCTACAGGGTTCATGTCTACACATGAGCTACTTAAAGTTCAGGTTTAAATTCACAGCACTGATTTTTGGCACCTACTTCAGGATGAAACAAAATCAATCAAACCCCCTAATTGTTTGTTTGTCTCCACTAACTGTAAAGGGTGTCTAAATCACTCAATCAGATTAATTTAATCCAATATAATTACAGAAGCAGGCAGCTGATAATACTAGAGGACAGCATTTATTTCTCAGAAGCTATTTCTCTTACATAGCATTTTGTGTGAAAAGTTCTCAAAAAAAAAATATTTAAGAAGGTTTTTTAATTTTTCCTAGCAAAATGCACATTCTTATTCATAATGCTGAATTTTTATTTTTTTTTTTTCTGCAGAATCTTAAAATAGATCTGTTTAAACAAGGCTCAATACCTTTACTTAACTGAAATATTTGCTTTTGGCATCCAGCTATGTTTGGATATGAGAGAAAATTATTTTTTCTATTAAATAATGCTGATTTCCCATTTATTTCTACTATAACTTGACATTCTTGTCACACTTACAAAGACAAACTACCTAATTTCTTGTCATGGTCTAGAGCAAAGATGTTTACAATGGTATTTGAATAGCGATTTGGATCAGAACAGTAATACATCATTTCTTTTTTTAAAGGTGTAACTCTGGGTGATGTCAACATTTGCCTCCAACAAGATAATACTGTGTCATCCTAGAAAAAAAATCTATATCAGCAAAAGAGGCTATCAAAGAAAGAATATTAATTCGAAAGAAAAAAATAAATCAATATTTTTTGCAAGTCCTGAAAGACTGGGCCAGCATAAAAGATAAAAATACAGCAAAAAAAAAAAACCACAAAAAAGCCGTGTCAACAAATATTTTTCAACAAAGCAGAGTGATGAAGGAGCACAGATAATTCATTGCAGCTTTCTTACTGCATGCCTGTGGAATGCAGGGATGTCACCCCAGAGCCCAAGTCTCCTATCAGACTTCTATGAAAAGCAGCACATCAATTGCAGAAAAAAAAAAGGTGGTTTACAACTATGTTTTAAAAGTAGCCAGTGAGATAAATACCAAGTGCACTGGTTGTAAAATGATTTTCCTAGTCCTATCATTGAAGCACACACAACTCCAGCTCCTTCCACCTCTGTGTGCCACCACACAGAGAGCAGTGACACTCCTGCTGGCAAAGATGTCCTGGGATAGGTTCTGCAACTGCCCTCTGCACTCACCTGCCAAGGAACATCTGATTTTCTGGCATGAAATGACTCTTGTCTCTGTGATCTCTAAATGTGCCTTTGGAGGGCTAGTTTTAAACTGGAGTGACAAAAACCAACCCCAAACAAAGCTTTCCAAAGCATTGATCATGCTGTTGTGGAGCATACTGCTGAGTACCAGCAGAGCAAAAAGGTAATGTTCCTGACAGCAAAATGAGCTCTTGTGTTTTGCAATTAGCATGAGCTCCTAATGATAGACTGTGTTTCAAGTATTTAACATTAAAATAAGAAACTAAAAGCAAAAGGAGGGATGATGTGACATTTCTGGAATTGGATTCACTGGTATAATCTTTCTACACTGTATTTTCTGATCCATCTAAGTAGCTTTGTCACTGGTTAAAGCATGACCCGTGCCTCCCAACTGCAGGAACTGTCATAGCCATTTGGGTTCAGAAAAGGATCCTGTTTTCTACTGGTTTTAATGAACATCTTTCTGGTCACAGACAAGGCAGTCCTGAGCAATTTCCATTTCATGTTTCTCATGTATCCTTATTCTAACTCGTAAGACACTGAACAGCGACCCGAGAAGAGTGCTGCAAGGGAGCTGGAGAGAGAATTTGGTGGGGGGGAGAAAAACTGCAATGTTGAAAATCTGTTAGCCAATAGTCACTAATTTAAACTGCTAATTACCTCCCGGAGCTGGAGCTGAGACTTCGATTGATTAGCTAAGGTTGGCACAACACTGGGTCCCGACCACCCCACGCTGTGTCTCTCTAGTTAGAGATAACCAGCTATAAAGAGAACAACTCTGTCACATCCCAGTGGCAGGGATGCCATCGCTGCGAAGCTCTGAGCTGGGCTGTGACATGCAGTTCTCCAGACATTTGCATTTGAAAGTCGGAATGAAAGCAGGATTGTCAGGGCATGGCAAGCCCGCTATGTATTTCCCCTTTGCAGCACAGTGACAAGATCCTGCTGCATGTTGCAAGCAAGAAAACATTTTGTATTAAATGCAAACTGAATATGCAAGAGTGAAGCTGAACAAGCTCCTCCAGCAGATCTGGTCCCCATCAAAAAATCTAGGGTAAGCCTTTTTCAAAGACAAAAACATTTTACTCGGTTTCTTGTGAAGTAGGCTCTTGTCAGAGATGTAGACACTGAGGGAAAATTCCCTCAAATAAAAGCACCACCAAGTGAAGATATGGAGCATTTCCTGAAACTTCACCAGCAAACTCCTGTCTTCTATTTAGAAAAGAAAATAAATCCCTGCATACAGAAATAATGGAGTCTGTTAAATGCCTTTTAACATCTCACTTCATGGGTTGACCATATCACTTGATATAAAAAACCTGCAACACCTAAGAAGTTGTATCATTCATAAGAACATAATAAGAATTTAGAGCTCTTTCCATACCGAGTTTAATGATGTTCAAAAACTAAATGAAATTTTTCCCCTGGGTTCATAATTACTTGGGGTTTTTTTATCCTTTGATGATGGCCATAAGTGAAAGGACTGCTACAGTTGGCTCCCATCTATCTCTTTGCTTTGTTTAGGTTTTTTTGGTCAGAATCTGGCTAGAGAAGGTTTTTGTTGGTGTCTGGCATTCAGTATGAATAGATTGCATAGATGCTCATCAGTCTCACGCCCTCATAAAACATTCCTGACACAAGAACTGTGTTCTACTGGAGGCAAGTCAGAACACCATTTGGTTTTATCACACTTCACCAAGATACTGCTGCATTATGAGACTTCAGAAAATGTTGTTGATGGACAGCAGGGATCACGTTTCTGTCCCTGAGATCAATGAAGAGGGGCCCTCAGCCTCGTGTAAAGGCAGGTTCTGCAGAGGGGAGCCCAGCTGTTCAGCCCCGGCACGGCAGGGAGCACTCAGAAGGGGCTGTGTGCTATTGGAACTAATGGGGTCCCTGGCACGTGCAGCTACACGAGCCTGGGTTACACCATCAGGTCCTCCATGAGGCTGATTGCTGGACTCTGGCAGTGCCATTGCAATGAAAGACTCACAATACAGAGAACCTCATCAAAACTACACAAAGTCACAGAGCAAGAGGCAATGACGGGTGTCGATTCCCAGCGAGGCAGGAGGGGAACTCAGAGCATCAAACCAGGCAACAGACAAGGGCCAAGTTCCATTCCTGATGACACTGGGGGGTTCAGTGTGTTGTGCAAGAATCCTGGTGCAGTATTTCTGGTGTATTTGCAAGAAAAGTACATGATCCTACCTCCTTCATTCCCATTGCCAGCATTCCAAGTGAAAGTGTGTCTGTCATGAGGAGCAGCAGTGCTTCAGTGTCATTGTGTTGTTAGCCCTACAGCACATCTCTCCTAAGATAAATGCTGTTAAAGACTGAAAAAACATAGCAGAGTATGGTGAAACTATCTCTTCAGAGCCTGAATTTCAGATTCTGTTTCAAACACAATTCAGAACCGCTCCTCGGTCTTTTCTGAAGGAGTTACTTGAAAATAAAGATCTGATTTTCTGTAGGAAAAGCACCATTAAATTTACAGCATTTCTTAAGTAAAGTATTCAGCTGAGTATTATCTGCCATTAAGATAATTAGGTCTAATTTTGCCTTGGACCTTAGTTGAAGCTTTGCAGTGGGAAATAATTTCTGGAAGAGTTTTACCTATTAAAACAGACAAGTTAAATAGGGGATTTTAAAAGACATATAGACTTCTAACTCATTCTCAAAGCAGATCAACTTGACGTCAGGATTACATTTTTAATGTGCAAAAATCTCTCTCACCATATCTAAGGAGCTGTACGGGGATTTCCAAAGGGAACTATGAAGCTAACTATGTTTTCAGACAGGAGAATCTACATTACCACTGAAAGCATCTTGAAAAAATGACAGTCTTAAGAAATGCTTCTTGAAAATTTCATCCATAAAACTGTAAGTCTAATTCTCTCTTGGTTAAGAAAACAGCTAAATAGCAGGAAATTTCACAGGGAATAGACTGTTTTCTCCTCAAAAGAAAAGTTACACCATCCTCTTGATCAACCTTTTCAGTCACTGGTAAACATGTAGGTAAAGAGAAACTTCTTTTTCTGAACACAACAATTGTCTTTTTTTTTCCAGATGGAAGAAGGACAGAAAGGAAAAATAACTGTTAGTCCAACCTTTACAGAGCTTAATTACCTCCTTACTCAGACACTTACTGAGGCCACTAACATTCTTACTTCAATAAGTACAGAATCATTTAATAATAAACCAGCATTCAAATAAAAGCCATAGAGAATAAACATGAAAGCTTGCAATAGATTTGACTGCATGCTATACCACTGCATCCATCTGATGTTGTCATATTTACTTTTTGTTTTAGTTGGGAGCTATAAACCAGATGTTTCTATATTCTAAACTAAACATAAGCTTTCTGTGTTTACCCCACTATGGCATCCAACTCATTCTGTACTGTCTCTTGGATTGAGATGATACAGAAAATACATTTTCTCTCACCCCTCAAGTCCAATACAGAGAGTTTCTGAACCTCCAGGAGAAACACAGAAGTGCCAGGAGATGCTGTGTTCAACAGAGCAGCAATCCCTCATGGAATGAAGCAAATGGAGAAACTGTACTTTGTGGTATGACTGAAATCATGATGATGTTAAAAACAGATTTACACATATTCAGGGAATGTGGAACTGAGTCAGAGTACCAGCTTAAAAAGACTGCAACAAGAAAATTCAACACAAAGCCTCAACATTGTACAAAACAACTTCTGAAACTTTATTGTCAATTTCGAAGTACATTTAGAAAGGATCTCATCCTTAATATCATTAATTAAAAATAAATTTAATTGAAAGAAATCCACATACTAGTAGTTTAAGCAAAGTTCAGTACAGACTTTTGGAAGTCACAATATATACATTGCATGAGAGTGCAGTAAGCTTCCCATTACATTAGGTATAGATATTGAAAATCAAGAGTTTTGATTTGACATGTGTGAGAGGCATACTGTTTACAATGAAAATGTTTTACAAAATATAGCAAAGGAAAAATGGAATTTAATACATTTTTTAATGTACAACTACTTGATATCCTTTTTAGGTTGTTTTTTTTTACTCAAAGTGTATGAATGTCCATTTTTTAAAGGACACCTGTTGGTTTGCACTGTCCAACACTAACCAGAAATGAGAGTTGCAAAGACTCATTACTATACATATCTGTGAATTCTTATTCAACTTCATGGCCACTACAATGAAGAAAATATTACAGAATCATTCACAGCATCTTCTTCTCTCCTAAACTATGCATAGATAAATACATAGCAATGGTGTCTATTACTACAGTGTGAAACACTTCACCTGATTTTTGCAGCTATTCTTTGAATAACTATAATGCATTATATAGAGATATATTCATTTACTTAATCAATTGATTGCTTATTTTAACACTCAATAACATATAGAAGTACATAAACTGTTATCCTTAAATATTTTCCACTCTGTAGTGGCTCTTCAAGTTCAAAAAAATCAACACTGTCAATTCATAGTTGTCACCCAGGGGGGACAGTATCCCTCGGACAGACTGCTGCTACTTATACAAGATAAAACATATTCTGAATCCATAGCAACCAGCTCCAAAATACATCACAGGAGTAATAGAGTATACTGTGGCTACTAACTACTGCATAATCATTAGATAGGAATTCCTCACATCAAGTGTTTTACATTTATGGTTACTTATTACATTATATCACACACACAGCAAAACTTTTCCCAACAGATGGACCTCCTTTTCCACAGTTTTTTCAACTTTTACAGAAAATTTATCACACGGTGATGAAGTTATGTCTTGAGAAGTATGCAAAAGGTCTTTCCTTTTTAAGGATCAAAAAGTGAGCAGCAAACAATTATTTTACAATCGGGATGCAAAATTAAAGAATAAATCAAGTTTTCAGCACAACAGTTAAACAAACCATGTACTGGGGGTGTGGGACTGTCACTCAAAACTGTGGGAAAAGCACAACAGAAAATTAGTTAGCCAATAATGAATTGAAAGTTGCACTTTCAAACAGAGCACAGTAGGGTTATGCATTTGTGTCCTGCCACTCTGAAATGTGTTATCTGCACAGCTCAAAGCATTGCAAAGGACAAGACAGTTTTGCATTCATTATTGCCAAAATCAAAGGAATATGCTGAAATATGGAACAACCAACAGTAGGTTTTTAACTGTCACCAAGGATGTCTAGGGCATTAGGATCTGCAGAAGAGAGCAGACTATTTCTTTTAAGCAAATTGGTAGGCTGGACAAAAACCCACCCTATCTAGATTTGCTTCTCTACTTCTCCTGGACTTCTTCACCGTGGTTAAAATGAAGCCTCTTGCACCAAAGAGCCTTGCTGTACAACTGTCAATACATAACTATTCAATACATCTGTCTCCTCTATGGAGAAGAAGGTTACCCTTGCTGCAAAACACTGCCTGGTAGTGTGCTCACTTGGAGGGAATGATGCTTTGATTCAGTTTTGGCTGGGCTGCTAATCCTGGAAGCTCCTGTTGCTTTTTTGTGCTGAATGGAGAGGACTAGGTTTTCAGCTGTCATCCCCCTAACTGCAGAAGAAATGCTCATCATTTTGCAGATGCACTTTTGCTGTCTACCAACCCACCAGAAAGTCAGTGGTAAGGAGCTGTGAAGAGCTTCATTTTGCTCACATCAATTGAAGGAGAGTGCAGCTCATCCAGCAACCAGACACACCACACTCACCTGACCCCACAGGCAGCCCCGTGCAGGGGGAGACCAAAGGGAAGGGAGAAGTCCCTCACGTGGCTCCTGGGCTACAAGGCAGGCTTTGAGACAACACTAATGGATTTTTTTTTTATTTTTTTTTTAAATAACAATATTAAACAGAACCTTTACCAGTCAGGAACGTGCCCAGTGTTTCCGTATTAGAGTGTCACTTAAGGTTAAAAATAAATCTTTTCACTTACGTCATGTGGCACATTTTCTCCCTGTTTCTGCTGCAAAGACAGAAAATAGCCCACCCTTTCCTTTGATATCTCCAAAGAGGATAACTGAAGCCTTCCAGGATCCTTGACAGCTTAAGTATACAGTAGGAACAGTTGACAATTACATGTGCTTTTCCCAGTGTGCAGGAAGGGTGGCTAATGGAATTAATAAATCATTTGCTGTTCCACTGGTAAAAAGTCTAAGTAACAACATGACCTTCATGTTGCTGGCAGTCAGCACTGCCAAAAAAGTGTTTCCTTAAACAATTCACAGTACATGAGATGACTTCAGACAGAGCAACTTATGTGGCTTTTGTTTTTCTTCTTATTTTTCTTTCTCTTATGCAGATCCACACAGATAAAAGTTTAACTACCCTAGTTACAATTTTCCCTAACGCCTGAGGATTTATATCAAACTGGGAAGAAAGGAAAAGTATTTTCCTCTAAACGCTAAATTCAGCTATCAGGAACATAACATAAACCTAAAACTTCCACTGCACTCAAAAAAATACTACCAAGTTTAGATTTTTCTTAGAAAGATATTAAACAGTGTTTAATAGCTAAGTTCCTTTCAAAAGAAAAGGGTTGTTTTTTTTTTTAATAAAGCTGCATGGATGTCTTCTTGCTTCTTGTTTCCATTTGACATAAATCCACTGCCATCAGTGGTGAGATAATTGGTTTAAACCAGTACAAGAAGAAACCAAGCAGCTGCTAACATAGTTCTGATGTTTCGTAGTTCAGTATCCCATAAGAACTAGAGGCTTTGTTGTTGTTATTTTGAAATAACAATAGTTATCAATGGGATAGAGGGGGTTCATTTAGCATCAGGTCAGCACATGAATGCTGACTGCAAACCAATTTATATATATATATATGGGATGGTTTTTTTTTACTTTCTAAAGCTGGAAACACTTTCCCTAACATGAACTGTATTCCTTAATTATTTTGAGAGAGAAGGGTTGGACTAACCCCACATTTTTAATCTTTTTTAGGATTTGGTTTAGAAGGATAAGAGGTTATAACAGAGTGAAAAAAATGATTTAGTACAGTGCCTGCAATCCACTGATGCTTAATGTAGTTGATCATCAAAATACTTTAAATGATAGCATGAAGTGATTTGTGTGGTGGATGAGATAAATGTTTATGACAGCCTTAGCCACACAGTTCTGTCTGCTTGACTGTCACACACTTCATTTGAAGACATGCATGTGTAAAGATCAGTAGCAACTGCCAATCTGCCTGATGTACCACATCTCCACACACAAACTGCCACAGATTCTCCCCCGCAGGTGCAATTCTGTCATACTCCATTAATCCTTCCAATCCTCCCCCAATCATGTGGATTAGTTATTTAGTAATCCCTGATTGTTGTGGTGGAGGGACATTGGTTCACTTCTGCATGTCAGGTTTCAGTTTGCAGCTCCCAACTGGGAGCTCACCCACTGTGCAACTGAACCACTTGGCCTCCTTCCACCTGAGCCAGTGAGAGACACTACTGGGAGTGTTCCCTTCTAGGGCTGCTCTGGTAAACACCAGATTCTCTGTCAACAACACCATTCCTCCTGTTAATTCAACATTTTCACCCTGAAAAGTGAGCTACTTGCCTGGATCTTCTCTTATATGCACATGCACACACACAAGCAAAAGCCATGGGGCTTCTATCCCCAGTCAAGGATGTCAATCCCTATTTTTTTCCCTCATATAGACAGAAGTCAAACTCAACTGTATTTTTAGGAAAACAAAACAAATAAAAAACAGCTTTTTGTCATCTTAATTAATTTAAGCCTGTAAATCTTGGATTAATTGCACTGACATGAAAAGGTAACAGCTACAAGACCCAGGTTTTGTGACTGATTATCTAGTGAAGCATTTACTGGAAAGCTTGTTTGCTTATTAGTTGTACCAAGGTCTGTTTTCATAATCAACAACAATCTTAATGAAGAAAAAATACAATAAAATCCAACCTGCATACTCAGATATTTTAATTATGAAGTAAAATAAATTGAAAGATAAATAAATAACAACGAATATGAAACAGTAAAAGCTTCACAATCAACCACAGAGGAAATGTTAAAATAAACCTCTTTTTGCTTAGCTAACTAAGATATTTAAAGTTGGAACACTTTATTTCTCAGAGCTGACTTGTCTTTTGGAAGCACTGTACTTTCACCACTACCTCACCCTTCAAAGCCCAAGCAGATCTTTTCCTTTCCACTCTAAGAGCAGTGATGAGTGTGGCTATAGCATCTACAGGCCACACAACACTGAGGTTTCTCAGCACCCTCTTACACGAATCCATCTCGCCCATTCAGGGGTGCAGGGCATACTGAACTAGGGTGGGTCTTTTGATCTACACACACCAGAACAAGTGGAAAAATCTGTGCAGAAGAATCCCATTGAATTGATGGGACTGCTGAAGCCTGGCTGCAACTGAACATATTCTGCACTGAAAGGCAAGCTGGAATGGTTCTCTAAGACAAATTCTAAAAACACTTGAGATTTCACTGCCAGTTTTCAACCTTTATACTACTATCTACAGTGGTTAGCAATACCTGCCACGTGCCCCTGCAACACTGCAAAAAAGCAGCATGCTCTTACAGTACAACTCTGGACAAAATGCTATTTCATCCATGACAATACCAGTCTCAATGCAATTATTTTAGAGATCTTAACACATGCTGAGCAATGGCACACATTTCATATCTGATAGAGAAATCTCACTGGAAAAGAAGGTTTGGGTGTCTAATTCAGAACCTAGAGGGGGTCTTATTATATGTCTATAAATATCTGAGGGGTGGGTGTCAAATGGAAGGAGCCAATCTCTTTTCTGTAGTGCCCAGTAAAAGGACAAGGAATAAGGGGTGTGAACATGAACATACAAGGTTCCACCTCATCACAAAGAGAAACTTCTTTATTGTGCAGGTGACAGCATAATGAAGTTTTCCACAAACAAGCCCAACCAGGTAATGCTGTTGCTGTTACCTTAGCAAATAAGAAAGCTGTTGCAAAATAATCATCTTCAAACCAATAAAGTCAAATCAAGGAGCAGTTTAATACTCGCCCTTGACAAAAGGAAGATGTTCATTTCCAGCTGTTTCCATTTTTAATTGAGGTTTTTATGTAGTGAGTGAAAGCCAGCCAATTTTCTTCAGAGAAGTGCTCTTATTCTCTTAACTCAGTAAGAACTGTATGATTCTTATTGGCCTGATGCACCATGGGGATGGGATAAAATATGAAAGCAAGGATTTATTTATTCTGGTTTGGAACAGAATAAATAAATCAGTTGTTAAGCTCAGTGGGGGCAGACAGGAAGGTGGCATTTAGATACAACTAATTCAGTATAAAGCCAAAGAAGAGAGCCTTCTCAGAGAAGAAAGAGACCAAAGGGAACACAACATTCTACCTGAATGATTCCTGAGACAATCCCTGTAACAGAAGAACTCTCTTTTCTGCTCCAATGGATTACATGTTTCTGTACATAATAAGCACATCATTCACAGCTTTTAGAGATAATGTAATGAACAACTGCTAAGAAAGAAAGGATGATTAAAATGCAAGATTCATCTGAAGATGAGGCCTGGACTCTTTTTACAATGCAGATTGTGGGATAGGACCTCAGCTGATAAGAAATGACACAGCTCTGTTAAGTTTATTGTTCAATTAGAATGTAATCTAACTATGATTACAATTTGCTTACATTACCATGTGTTCATAAAATAACAAACAAAACTTGTCAATTTTTGGGTTTTTTTTGCTTTATTTTGGCTGCTTTTAATTGCTTGGATTTTCTTCAATTGTGAAGAGTGTAGGTTAGAGGAGATAAATTCTCACTTGTGCTGTCAGGCCCGACTAATCATTCCCTGCTTATCCACATTTCTAAAGACCTAAGATTTTGCTAGAAAAGAGGCTTAGAAGCAATTGTCTTGTGTTCATTAATCTATAAACATTAGATTTCAAATCAGATTGCCAGCAGACATAACCTCTTGCATTGCTAGAGCAGAGCCCTGATTTGATTAAACAGAGGGCTGTGATTCAGTGAGTTGTCTGCACAACAGTTGTCCCTGACAATACCATGCCGTAGCTGCTGCTGTTGTGCTGGCACTGGCAGCTTTCTCCAACTCTTCCCTTTTCCTCCAGGAAAACAACAAAACTGGGTATCTAATTCGTAACTGTTCCACATAAGGGCTGCTGCATCTAAGGTACAGAGTGTTTAATGCATGTTTAATTCATCTCACCTTTAAGATGTTGTTTCTACCTCATTTTACTCTCTCCTAAAATAGCAATAGATTGCTCTGTTTAAAAGCTCTTTTAAATGGATATAAATCATATAAACATTTTAAAAATTATTTTAAGAGCTATGCAACATTCCATTTTGTGTTTTGGCTTATTCTGCTTGAAATAGCTTTAATTTATATAGAAATTAATTGATTGTTTTATGAAGCAGGAAAGCTTTAGAGTTGAAGACTCCAAAATCAAACATGCTCATTAAGCCTGCATAGTTAATACTAACTGCTGATGAAACAGCACAAGCCAGTAACATGCAAGAGATGATTCACTTCACAGTACCAGGGGTTGCTCTGTGGGAGTATTTGCCCATTTCCCTGTGAAATAAAGCAGAGGTGAAAAGCAGTAAACCTGCAGTCAGGCCAAGAGGGCAAATGACCAGAAGACTCTTGTTAACTCTGTGAGACAACAGGAAGAGAACAAACCACCCCAGAGATGGAAAAACTCATGCTGCAGCCTCAGCAAAAAGTGCAGAAGTCACTAAACTTTCAATATATTTCTAAAAAGTGACAATTCCGAAGCCCTGGAAAAGATTTCATGGACTTCAGAGATCAACACAAAACTTCAGGGGAAGCAATAAAAACTCTGAAGGAAGCAAAGATGTCTTTTTTCCTGGGTTCTCTTCCATACTGCAGTTCCTAAAGGAAGGCTGGAGTGAGCAGTGACTAAATCAATGGGTGAGCTTGCTGGTGACCCTGAGGGGCACTGTTACTAACCCACCACGACTGGCTTTGCAGGAACATAAACTCCCACTGTAAATGGTCAGTTCTTCAGTAGTGTGTGAAATGCCACTTTAACTGTGAGTAGGAAAGACCTCAGCCAGCCTACAGTGACTGCCCAAGTGCAGACTGGTTAGATAAAGTTATTTCTCACTTTTCATTTGACACAATCTGTTTCTTCTTATGATTCAGAGAACTGAAGGATGGACCTTCTGGTATGATCTTAGTGTAAGCCCACTATAGCATTTGGCTTAGACAAAATACTTCTGTATCTTCAACTGAGTATTTTCAGTACTCCTGGTTGATAAATGAGGTTATAAGCATCCAGTGTACAGCAGCATCACCTCATTGCCATGTGATATCATACCATGCATACTGACAACGTACTTATATTTCAAAATTTCTATGTATTAACACAAAAATATGTTAGCACTTGGAGCAGTTACTTGTTTATGATTTGTGGTAGATTTTCTTTGCTTAAGTTTTATGTACTTACTTCATTTTGAACCACAGTGTGTGTATTCAATGGCAATTGCTTAGAAGAGTATAGAACAGTTGGTGATTTCTTTCCAGATTTTTGGCAGAGATTGAAGTCTCAGTACAAGTGGGAAAAAAAGGCTAGTTTTTTTTAGAAATAAAATGTGTAACTCTTCATTACACTGGGAAAAAAATTTGAGTAATTTCCATGGAGAATTGGAGGAAAATGAGCAGAAAAAAGGATGCCAAAGTTTGAAGGGAGAGGTACAGGACCCTCTCCACATCTCTAGAGGTAACAAGCGTTTCTACATTAGCAATCGTGGTTCAAAACAGGGATGTGGTCAAATGTGAAACTTCTTTTACTCTTTCAACTCCTCTCACTGGGCTTGTGCCCAACATGCAGATCAGCAGAACACTCTGTGTTCAAAGAAAGGTCCACAACAGCAGGAGTGCTCAAGTCAGACTGAAGTCCCTTCAAAGAACTGAATGAGGAAATCAGAATGTTGTATGCTTTCTATTTCTGGTTTTATTAATAGGAAAGATATGTCCCATCATACACTTGCATTCAATCCAAGCATCTATCACCTGACCTTGTAAATTATTTTACATTGCTTGGCTTTTTACAGCCTAAGGTGAAATAATAACTTTCAAGTCAATTGAAATGCAAAGAGGAAATCCTGCACTCCTTTCCCAGCTGAGCTTTTAGTTAATGTGCCAGATTAAGAAGATTTCTCTACTTTAGTGGATCAGAGTCAACACAGTTTGACCAAGAAGCTGAGAGATAAGGGGAAAACAGGTCTTAATCAAGAAAAATTCTCGATAAAACAAATGCACATTTTGCCTGAGTGTTTTGAGCAGAATTTATCACAGAATTTTTGCCTCAGCTAAGTCAGCAAATACACTGCTACTTTTACACCTATAACTGGGACAGCTACCCCAACCCAGAAGAGACAAACAAAGTTCTAATTTTGTTGTTGTTGTTTTAAGATTTAATCAACTAGGAATCCCCTAAAGAAAATTCTCCCAGCAAGTTGGAACAGCACAACCTGAAACTCTAGTGGGTTTCCATTAAGTATAATGAATCTCACAATTGTTTTGAACTACCTCAAAATGCCACAGATCCATGGAGGAGAAATGTGGCCCTTTGTCCCCTGTGCTTAGAAAATGATGATATCTATTTTATGTGTACTTGTTTCTGTTAAGGACACAGACAATCCTAACAACTACACTCAGAAGCATTTTATTCTTTAAAATAGTGGATGTAGACTGATTTACATATTCAGCTCTTCCAATAGGTATACACCTCAGTTTTTTTTCTATACATTTCATGCTGTTCTGCTGCTCTCATGATGTCTAAGTATCACAGATACTAAAAGCTGAAACTCCATTTATATAGCTTGGAAATTGCATTCTGGAAATGTTTATCTTTAGACAATACCTAAAAATGCTGTCTATACACATAAGTAGCTCAAAACTGGGCCACAACAGAAAGTGTCCCTGTATTATCAGAAGTTATTTAAATGTGTTTAAAACTACTCCCTGCAGGTCAGCAGCAGACAAAGTAAGCCAGGAAGTCAGAGCTACCTATCAGGTACACAGTTATAGTAGAGTTATGCTGATAAAAGCATAAAATAGGCAACTAAATGGTTAAACTGGTAATTATGGAGAGGGACTGAGCTCCAGTTTCCCTCATTCTTGCTATTTAAAGTGAATTAATGCTTCATCTTAAAAAACAGAGATTACTCAAGAAGCTTCATGAGAAGGATATGTGCTGAAGAAAAATAAAAATAAATAGTGATATCAGTCTCCTGCAGATTGTTGCTTGTTGGAGGAAGAAAGATTATTGCACAGACATGAGGAGACAGATAAAAGACCTGATTATAAGCAAAACCATCAGTGAAGTATGTGAAACAGTAATTTCACAAATATGAAATGAATGGATGGGAAAGCAGAACTGGTCTCAGATAGCCTTTACATGTGCAGCTCTAACCTAAAAAAGACCCAACAACAACAAAACCAAACCACAGAAAACCAAACTTGGGAGTAAATGATGTCAGCATCTTCTTGTCCTCTTTGCATGACTATAAAATGGCATTAGTGTCAGTGTGACTCAGATCTGGGATCCCTGGTCACCATTGCAGCCAAGAGCCAAGTGTATGAAAGCTCCTTGGCTCTGCTAAAGCACTGCTGCTAAATTCTGGGAAATGATAACACTGATTCATCTCAAAGCAGTCTATATATAACAGCAAGACTAGGCACACATAAAATTATGCATTATCTTGCCTCAAGGTTAGCAACATACTCCTAGTAGAAGGAAAAATGCTATTTTCATTCCCTGCAATCATGTGATAAATAGCTGTAGGGCAGATTCAGCAAGGTTGTGATTTTACAACATAATGAATGTATGTCTAGCTTTTTGTCACCTGAAAAAGCAGCAAAACAAAGCAGGACTTGTCAGGATTTTGCTTATGGCAGAAGCCAGACATTGTCCAGAAACCTTTCTGAGACCTTTTTAACTAGCTTGATTATAACATTGACTCCAATATTTCAACAGCTCAGCTTTCCAGCATATGGCATAATTGGAAGCAGCAGCCAGCAGGTACCACTTGTGAATGGGAACTGTCTCCCACTGCCTGACTGTGAACCNATATCTTTTTTTTTTTTTTTACTAACATAAAAGAACAGAAGTAGAAAAAAAAAAAAAAAAAGCCATTGAATTTAGATAAAAAAAAATGAAGAGAAATGAAAAGAGTAAAGGAACATTTTAAGAGGTGTAAGACAACTGTTTATCCAGATCGCTCACCTAAAATAAGGAGCAAATCTTAGAGGTGTTTTTCAAGGAATGGTAACCCTTCAGTTGCCAGCATTTCAAACCTATGGAGAACTTCAGTAAATGCTTAAAAAAAATGTGAGATATGCACTGAGAACAACTACAGCACAAAAACTGGAGAAGGCAAGTCATGCTCAGGACTGCTCCCCTTGCTTTCAAAGGAACTGCCATTTGTTCCTGTTCTACTCATTTATTGTCAGCATGGAGCAGGCCACTTTATTCTAATCATGCCATAAAATCCCGTGTTTTACTGAAGTAAAAATGGAATGCAGGCACATCTACACATCACCATCATGACTTAATGGCCTGTGTTGAATGGATGTTTTGATTTTGATGCTTCATTATTACTCCACTTCAGGGGATGACTGGATGATAACCATTGCACACAGGTGCAATGATGATGAAGTCGTGTGTGGTTTGCAAAACAGCAGCACCAACACTGAAGAAGGTATGGAAATGGATTGAAATTAGGCCAGATGGGAACACAAGCCTGGCAGGAACTTGTACCACTGCTAATATCAGCAAGGATCTATGTACAAGTCCAACAAGTATTTTTAACTTAGCCACAGGACCAAATTGTATGGTTTTGTCAGACAGTGGGGTGGAGATTCACTTTGCATGACTCTAGAAGTACAAGAAGACCCAGAGTGAGTACAGATGTAATGCATATTCTCAAAGGCACCTGTACACTGCAAGACAGTGTACCATGATTTTACACTGCAGTAGGAAATGCAGGATCAAACCCTACTAATGACAAGGTATTGCAGCTTCACCTGTACATAGCAAGTTGAGATCAACCCCAGGTGTATTGTTTGGGTCTGACCTTGACCAGCTCCAGCAAAGTGTGAAATACCTACTTCTTGTCTCCAGGAGGATTTGACATTTAGACAGATACCTCACAGTGGCAATTTTGATGTAAAACAGACCCTTTCTTTTTTTCAAAGACAGAACCTTGACAAAAATGAGATAAAGGCACATCACATTTAAAGAGTAATGAGCGTACAGCACAGTCCAAATGTAACTGAGATGAGGTCTAGCACAGTCAATTGAGTTGTGCACAATAACAAAACAAAGAAACGCTCCCTTTGTGTTTTAAAAGATATCTAAGAGCAGTAAATTTACAGGGAAAAACCCACAAATATCAAACGTGTTGGCTTTGCAGGTATAAAACGTCACAGGATTTTTTTTGTGTTTAGAAGACTGCATCTTTTGGTGCAAGAGTTAATGCATTTTGTGAAAGTGATTATGCTGTGGCTTATAAGCTTTAGCTG
>VYZU01014838.1:113245-136528 GCA_013401355.1 Ceyx cyanopectus | reverse complement strand
TTCTGTGATTCTGTGATCTCAACTAAAAACAGATTTGAAGTTTTAACAACAGTAGGCACCCACGAGCAAGACCCACAAGGTGCAACTGAAGCAACAGGACAGAGCTGATATCACAGAAAGGAACAAGATGTGCTTGTAGTGAGAGATTCCCTTTAAAGGGCACAGAAGCACCCACCTGCTGACCTGACAAGGAGGCACGAGAGGTATTCTGCTTTCCCAGAGCTGATATATGATGTTACCCAGAGGTGCCACAACTTGTTAAGAGCATGGACTACTATCCACTATTACTCTTTCATGTAGGCACGTACAACACCATAAGCCCAAACTCTGTTAGAATGAAGAAACACTATAAGGCCCTGGGGGAGAAATTTTGGTGCCCGAGTTATCTTTTCTTCCATATGGAATAAAAGTTCAAAGACTGGGGGCAGACAGGAATAGACACATATAGCAGACCAACTTCTGGCTACATGTCTGGTGTCACCACAAAGGTTTTGGCTTTTATGTTAACGGGACCCTCTACAAGAACTACAACCTGCTAGGAAGGGATGGAATCCACCTGTCTAAAAGAGGCAGGGGAATCTTTATCAGCGGGTTGGCCAATTTGGTGAGGCAGGCTCTAAACTGAAGGACTTGGAGGAGGGATCCCCAAACCAAAACAATGAGACCAATGAAACAATACTTGGGTCAATTGAGCAAGCTTTGGGTCAAAAAAACCCGGTTCTTATGGGAGACTTTACCCAGAGGTTTGCTGGAAGAACAATACAGCAGTTCATCTGATATCCATCAAGTTCCTGTAATGCTAAGAGGATTCCTTTCTCATACAGATGTTAGATGTGCCAACCAGGAATGGGGCCCTGCTGGACTTGCTGCTCCCTAACCAAGGAAACATGCTCTGCAATATCTCAGTTAGTGACAGCTTGGGCTGCAGTGATCAAAATATTGTGGAGTTTGGGATGCTGCTGAGCACACTGAAGGACAAGTCCAAGACAAAAGCAGTTCATCCTCTCTACAAGCAAGGCAAGTAGGAGTATCAAGAGATTCCCTTGGCTTAAATGAGAGCTTTGGGGTCTGCTCAGAAACAAAAGGGAAATGTACCAGAGAAGGAAAAGCAGAACATTACCTGTTGAAAATTCCAAGGGCATTGCCAGTGTATGCAGAGATGCAGTTAGGAAAGCAAAAGCTCAGCTTGAAATGAAATTGGCCAGAGATGGTTCAGAGAGCTGGCTAATGTCATTGCAAGGCAGCTCTCCATACTCTTTGAGAAGTTGTGGGGATCAGATGTGCCTGAAGACTGGAAGAAGGCCAATGTGTCTCACCCTTATCTACAAGAAGGGTTCTAATGAGGACCCAGATGATTACAGACCCATTTGCCTCACTTGAGTGCCTGGGAAAGTTATGGAGCAAATCCTCCTGGGGACTATCACGAGTAAACTGCTGCCACATGAATATTATGTTAAGGTTCCTGGACAGGGCAAGAGAAATCCAGCCCTGTCCTACAAGGTCTGAGAGAGATCCAACATAGGGCAACTCTGGTCAAGGTAAACAAGCACATCAGTTTAGTCATGTGAGGGGCAGTTGTGTTTCAAATGCATCTCATGTCTAATATCTTCTTTTTTTTTTTCTTCCAGATAAAATAATGCAGAACAAGTGTCTTCTGAGTGGAAATGGAATAAGAGAAGTCACAAAACACCTGGCTGTTTCATGAGCTTCAAGGTGTCTTTGTGTGATCTGGTATCTGATTTCCCTTACCAAGGCCTTAAAAGAGTTTTGCTAGCACTGAAAAAAGCAAATCTCGCCTGTACTTATCAGACTGAACAGCACTGTGAGTTCTGCAACCCTCCTGCAGTACTTGCTAGAGCAGAGCTGACCTTGTCACTGTTCAGACTGGAAGGTGGGAGGAGCATAGGATACCAGATTTCCCCATACAGAGATGTGCCCATTAAGAAATCGTTGCACTGAAAGTGGGGCACTCAGGAGGCAACGCTCACATCAAGAAAAGTACAGGAGACAGATGGATGAAGGCAGAAAGAGCACATGGAAATGGGCAAAGAGAAGTTGAGGGCAGTGAGAGTTGTTTTAAAAATGCTGGTAAATAGCCTCAATGTCCCAGATTCAGGGTTTCATGTTTGTAACTAAGATGCTCCTAGTAGCACGAGGAGGTCTCATCCTCAAACAACGCACTGTCCTTTCTGTGCTCCTTTGTCTGTTTTTGCACAGTCTCTTATCTTGCTGCTCACAACATGAACTGGAATGGCAATATTTTTTTTAAAAAATATTGGAAATGTGGTAAAATCAATGCAAAATTATTTATGGTAGCAATTTAGACCAAGCATAAACAAGGTCACACTCTGGTTTGATCTGTAGATTCAAAGAAGTAAGTTATGTAACAACAACTGCTTCCCATCTGAAACCACACTGTGCAGCTGCAAACATATTGTAGCCACAAATTCTTGCATTTCTTGGCCCACAATGGTCAGCAAATGTCTGCAATCTGTGTGTTTATGTCCACAATTTGTCTACAGGTACCTGTGAAGGGTGAAGGAATGTAACAAGCAAACACAAGCTATATCTAAAAATAAATAGTTTTAAATAAATAAATTTTACTTGATTCATGTTTAAATGTAGTATGTGCAAGAGCTGTGAATTGCTACTGTTGTGTTTGGAACCAAACACCTCCTCTTCCTAAATAAGCCAAGTTCTCTGTATTTCCTCAGCCCTGTATTTGCTTGAGTAGAGCACCAACTTTAGAACAAAAACTATTTAAGCAGAAACCTGACAACACCAAAGCAAAAACGGGTCTCTACATCACTGTTAATTTCTCTTTCATGATAATAAAAGCAATGTTCTGCTATCATGAAATCCTGTATTTAGTGCCCTGAAACACTGATTCCTGCTCTGGATTATTTTGAGTCTGAGACCAGGTTTTCCAGCAGATGGTGCTGCTTCCAGTGAAGAATAGGCAGGTTTTCAGCAGTGAGGGTGAGGAAGAAAGATGTCCTTGCTCTCATCCCTGCTAGCCAAGTTGATGAGCAAGTAAGGAAAACAGAGCAGACATACAAACTGCATCTTTAAAAATTAAGTGTATTAAGGAGCTAGGAAGAAAAGTCTGATTGCCCTGCTTCACCACACAGAAAAGAGCTAGTGAGTCTACCACAGAACAAACCAGTTGCCTTTAACAGAAAACCAGGCACTCCTGCAGCACATTATGGAATTTTGAAAAGACTGTGAAGATGAATTTACTTGCAAAGACACACTTATACTTCTAGAAACAAATCAAAAAGCAGCCACATAGTCAATTACAGAGTGCTGCTGCCTGAGTTCATATCTGGAATAAAGCTTTTTCCAGTGCTTCTCAGATGCAAGATACACCTTCAGAGCCAAGATTAATTAAGGTATTTTGTTACAAACCAGTAAATGTTCAGATTAATAACCAACCAAACTGTTCTTAATTCTACAATTAAGCAGAATTGCAGAACTTTGTCAAGATCCTTGTACTATTTTAAAGCAGCGTTGAGGGTTTGTTTTATTTTTGTTTTATTTTCCTAACTAGAGAAGTACTAAGTTAAAGTGAACTGAAAAAATAATCAACACAATGCTCTGGGTGTGTCTGCAGTGCTTTTTCCCTCTCATAAATGACTGCCTGGATTGGTAAAAGGCATTTCTGTGGTTTGGCTTCTAAGGTGTCAAATATCTTTGCTCTAAGGGAATAGTCCAGTGGTCATTGTACTGTCTGTAATTCCCTGGTTATAGCTATACCTGCTAACCTCAAACAGCACTCCCTCAGAGGGGAAGAGCCACCTGAAACCATCAACAGATCAGAAAGTTGTGCTCTGGCTCCAAATTATGAAGCTTATTATTTTAGGCTGTAAGTACTGAAGGCTTCATGCTCACCTCTCTCAAACTCTCTTCCTCTGTAAAATGTGAATTTATGAATATGATAAATGGATAAGCTCTGGAGAGCTCTTCCATAAGTGATGCAAGTGGCAACACTTTAGAACAGTGTTTTTGCACCCAGATTTCCTACCCCAAACCTGAACTAAGCTCAGCTTGAAAAGCACACAGACCAACTAAGCAAGCTGCTAAACAATTGAGACTACCTCACCAGTAATCAGGCATCAATACTTCACCCAAATGCCCAATCATTACTTCCCATCTCACGCTAGTGCACAGAGGAGGGCTGATGGTGAGATTTTACTTTTGGAAAGGCTGCAACTACTGCCCTTGATCCTGAAGCAATTCTTCCCCAAGCAATAGTGTCCTGGGCAATGCTAACTCCTGCATGTTCCACTGCTTTTAGGTATCTTCTGTGATGTGTTTGTCTTTTTCCAAACCCACTGACCCAACATTTTAAGTGTTTATGTCCTACTGCTTGATTGGTTCTATTACATTTATTTTGAAATAAAGAGCTACAATAGATCATCACATAACAAAAAAAATCTTTGCAACTGTTCTATATTTTTACAAGCTCATGTGCAGTTCAAGTGTTTCAAAATAAAAATACTACACAAGCTCACCTTGCTGTTCACATTCCCAGATGACCAAGAAATCAATAGAAATGCTAAGCCTCAGACATTTAGGAAGCCCTTCCACAACAACACTGCTCTCCTTTTCATGTTCTCTAACCATGCCTTTTGCTGAGGCTGCCCTCTTCAAACAAGGAGAGGTCAAGATCAAAGGCAGAGCCTGCTCATAGATACCTATCATAGCTGCCATCCACAGCCTGAACATTTGCTTCAAATGCTTTTGCTGATAATGAAAGATTTTTCCTCAGCTTCTGCCCCACTACACTGGAAGTTACACAGAGAAAATCCCATGAATAACCACTCATAGAAAACCAAGCTGCAACTCACAAGTTATTTCTCTCACACTCAGATGCAAAAAGCTTAAGCAATGGTTTATCAGCACAAGTACTGAAAAGTACTTGCTAGGAAAAGAAAGCAGTGGTGCCAAGGGGCCACTGCAGACCCAGCCTGGCTTTGCCTATGATGTATCTGCAGGGCCATCTGTCACAGCATCTTCTGATGAACTGTGCACAGCTGAGCCCTCTCACCATAAAGCACTCTCACATAAACAGCAGTGGCCAAGCAAAATAAGGGAGATAGACTTCCCAGATGGGCATCAGAAAGGCAGGGTGTGTATTTGTGGGAGGCAACCTCTAACAACACCATTTCAAAGACTGGTCTGTGGGCTGAGGTCTGCACCTGGGGAAATGTCCAATAGAAGAGATATTTCTGCTTCATCACTGGTTTGAACTGACCTCCACATGGCCCTGCCTGAGCTGCAGAAACATGCTTACATCCAGCTGGGATGTTATTGTCAACTTCATGCTGTAAAGCAACTGTGCAACTCTGCTTAAACCTGGCAAGACTTCAGACCAAAACTTACCACTCATTTCAGGATGTCTCCAGGCCTCTTGCTGAGCCATTTCTCTTTACACTCTTTCCATGAGTTTAATAAGTAACACACACTTTATTCCCCAAAGTCAGATATCCCCTGCCCTGGTTTACTTTAGGTTGCTTTAGTCTGCCCATGTTAACAAGCCTGCACAAAGGTAAGGTTTGCTAAATTTTTACCTTCGTCCATGCCATTGAGTATTTCAGTTAAGTCTTCATGTTTGCTGTCATACTGGTGCTCCTTCCACGTTTCACCATTCTCACTTCGCAGCACGATCAGCTCTCTTTCCTTTCCTCTCATTGATCCAAAATGTGGG
This sequence comes from Ceyx cyanopectus, assembly GCA_013401355.1. NCBI lineage: Eukaryota > Metazoa > Chordata > Aves > Coraciiformes > Alcedinidae > Ceyx > Ceyx cyanopectus. The sequence goes on along the minus strand of VYZU01014838.1, from coordinate 130,818 downwards.
ATTTCCACTATCACAGGACTAGAGAAAAAAAGAATTGTATTATTTTTAATACTGTATCTCCTCACTGCCCTTCATTTTCTATGGGCATTACATCTTTAAGGAAACTACAGTCATTTTAAATAGTTAGCACTGTTAGAGTAAAAGTGTTTTTAAAATTGCCAAAGCTGCACAATAATTTCTAATTTAAACTATTATTAAGAAAAAAGTTGAAAATATTAATATATAGCTCACTTTTAATATAAATCTTTTTTAAACAGCTGCCTTAATGAAAAATAGTAGTAACAACTTTTGCTAAGGAGAGTTCTTCCTGATCATTTATTCCAGGTGATAAGCTGCCTTCAGCATACAGAGCACTGCTGCCTTTTAATTGGCATTAGCATAATCAAAATTTGGATTTGTCTTTAGGCATTGAAAGGGGCAAAGTCAGTTCAGTAGCAGCCCAGCTATCCAAATGCATGCAGCAGCTTTTGACTGCAGCAGAAACTGCATGTGCATGTAGGTTTTAAACTTCAGTCTAAGTCTCAAACTGCAGTTCTCCCTGACTCTGTGGCTGCAGCTTCTGTGAAACCCAAGGAGGTTGTTTCTCATGAGTTTTGCTTCCTAGCTCACATGCCCAAGATCACAGCTGCAGCATTTGCACTGTAAACATCACTGGAGCACGTTTAGATCATTTCAAGAATGTATTTCTCTGAATTAAGCAACATCATGACCATATTTATATTAGTTACTGTCAAACACACTGAGGGGAAAGAAAGGGAATGAGAAGGTGGTTAATAATACACCTATGTCACCAGACAATGTACCTTCAACAGAAGACGGTGCACTGCTGAACAGTTATTGTGAACAACCAACAGAAACCACCACTCACTTCATGTGCCATTCCTTAACAAAACAGATACTTTTGCCAAACACTTCACAGGCAGGATATGCATTTTAAAGTATGCTAAGACAAACTGACTGCAATCACACAGTAAGTGAACAATTATGGATTATGTAGCTTTAAGACATTTAAATAGACAGTATCATTATTTTCCTACAGAGGTTGTAAAGGATTTCACTGCTTTGTATTAGCTCAGTTAAAAGTAGCATCACGTGATGGGAGAAGTATGCAGCATTTCTATGGTGCTGTACAGCTGCAGGGTGTTGGGGGCATCAAACAATCAGTTGCTTAAGCATGGAAATCACAAAGCCATGCTGAGAAAAAAAAAAAGAAGATAAACTAGTTGGAAGTCCAGTTTTCCTATATATACCAAGGGAGGTGAGTTAGATATGATTTTTTTCCCCATTAAAATAGAAAAGGACAATTTAATTATTACATGTTTAAGATGCTTTTAAGAGCACCCAGGCTATTACTGTAATTTTAAGTCATTTAATAAGAAATAGGAATCTATCTGCTGTCTCCCATTGTGCATAGCACATAAATAACAAAAAATTCAAATACATTGCTTAAGATATTTACACTCCAGTTAAAAAAGACTACAAGCTGAAAACCAACACTATAGTACAATCTTTGCAGGCTAATATTTCAGATACTGTCTCTGTAAATATTTAGAAACCACACAATTTTGTGCATGACATTTAACAAGAATACTCAGTGAGAAGGTATTGAACAGGTTTGGAACACCAAACACTCACCAGTATTTTCAAAATCTAATGCAATAAATTTCACAATATGGTTTGAAAACAACAGTCAAAAATCTATGGGAGTATTCTTACATTTTTAGACTATACACTGCAGGTCCCTTGGGTAGCATTATAAGGTTATTTTCACAAGATGCCTCTTGCAGGTTGAAAAGCTCAGTATTTCTCCAACCTTAAGTCATTCATTCAATGACATTTTTTCTAAATAATCTTTCATGAATTATAGATTCTATGTGATCACATTTTATAAATGATCTTCCCAAAACAGACTCACTCAAGGCCTGTAAATACCTTCTCTACCACAGGGTTGAACTTAAAGGACTATTACTGTGTATTAAAATGTATTTGATGCAGTTGAAACACTTCAAATTTAAAGAATTACAAAAGCACAGAAGTTATGGAAGCAGAATGCTGGCAGTGAATTTTACATGCCTATAAGCACAAGGTAGTAGCAGAGCTATATTAAATCAAGCCACTATGATTTTCTTTCAGTGATGTAAATCAACTGAAAGCTTTAGAAAACTAAAAAAAAAAAANAAAAAAAAAAAAAAAACTAAAAAAAAAAAAATGGGAATAACAAAAAAAAAATATAAACAAAAGAAGAACTGTAGACATTCTGTATCTTTTCCATACGTATCCTACCCAATAAATTTTGTTCCTTGTGGACCAAGCTGCAGGATTCGGCTAACCATGCTCTCACCCTCATTTAGAGGGGGAGGAGTGTTAGGAAGATGCAGTTTACTGAACAACATCCATGCAGCAGGAAGAGAAACGAGAAGGGGAAATTAGGAACAAGCTGTCATTCCCGACAGAACCAGCAGTTTACATCAGGGTGCCACTCATGGTAATGAACAAAATTTATAATTAGGGGAAAAAAGCACCACATCATAGTGGATTGTTTCCTCCGTTTTGAGCTTTAAAAAGGTCAGTCACCAGCATGTGAACTACTTGATGCTCTACAGTAAGAGCTCCACCATGGCTCTCTGTGACTTAGCTCCACAGGATGGGGACAGGCAGCTCCCAGCGACTCCGGTAGCAGCTGTGCACATGCTGTGACATAAGGAACAGAGTTCAACATTTGAGTCCCTGTGGGTGAATTTAGGATACTTTTTTTTTTATGACAGTGACGTTTCCCTGATATTCTACTAGCAAGAGGGTCAAAACCTGTTCTGGGTTATAGGTGTGTGACAATTTCTGACTTCAAAGGCAAGTTGCATGAGAAGATGGAGGCAGGACCTGGCCTTTTCATGGCTTTCCTTACCTTCATCTCCATCTTGCAGTCATCACAGAGGCCAAGCTCCCCTTAAAATACATTGGTACTTTCCAGGATTGGTAGGTTGGCGGCTTTGAATATTTCAAGTTAAGTAGCCTATCTTACGTGCTCAAATGAGGTAGAGTTTAACTAGTTAGATCTACAGGATAAAGGAAATGAAAGATGCAACGTGAATGTAAACAATGAAATTCATAGGAAAAACTCACCCTAAAAACTGTGCCCCTGCTGGCCCCATTTCTACAAGTCTACTTGCTAATCCTTCTCCTTCGACCATTGGCGGCGGGCTGGCCAGTTTATGCCTCTTCACCAAGCGGCAGGTGATGCGGGTCGGTGCCGTGCACTTGCGTGGTGGGATAATGATTCTCATGCCATGATGGCGACTACCCCTCATCGAACCCCCGCGGGCATCGACCATAAAACTCACCAGGAAACTGTAGGGAAAAAAAAACAACAAAAAACTATCATAAAACAGGCAGATGATCAGCTCAAAATTCACTGCCACAGTGTTTAAAACTTTATGAGAAAAGTCCTCCCGATCCCAGCTAAACTAAAAAGAATATGAAGTTTCTTTTAAAACTTACAGTTAACATGTTAAATATTGGTTATCAAAAGCAGGACTTGCTAAAGATCTAGAGACAAGAAGGTGACATGAGCAGGTGCTACTGAGTAATTTGGATTAAAAGAGTACACAACTAGTGTATTAGTGGTGGTTTATTAGAATTTTAAAACACCCCTCTGTTACTGTTAACTCTACGGTCCATAAATGAGAATAATTATCCTCACATGCAGAAAGGAATCAGGAAGTATAGAAAAAGGAGAACCAAAAATGCTTGGTTTTGGTGGGAATCTCAGTCTTCAGAACCACCTCAGTGTCTCGTTTCCAAACATTCCTGATGGCTGGCAGAGTGAGTGCTGGCACCATGGGTGACAGGCTACTAAGGGCTTCCACTGATGGGGAATAAGTAAGAATATCAAGTACATCACATTCTTTGGGCTGCTGGCACTCTGCAGGAAATCACACCATCATTCCTCTGTGAAGAGGACATTCATTAGCAAAAAGCAATATTAAAGAATAATTGCATTTGCCAGTATCCTGGTAAAAATGCATAGTTTTCCATTTAATAATAGAAGGGTAAGCAATTCTATTTTTAAGTGGTGAGTAGTAGATTTAAAAATAAAATTCTGTTTATTACCAAAGGAATAATGAATATTAACAACTTTAATTGCAAATAGTTGTGGTTTATTTCATTATGCGAAGCCTGCATATGTGAAGTGTTACTGTCTTTAATGGAACAATGACAGGACAGTGGAGACTCCTCCCAGGACCAAAACCAGACCTTCAGCCTCTTTCAAAACTCTGCAGCAAAAATCCTTCCAGTTTATGAGATCAAAATGTCTAACTTCCTGGAGGGCTAAACAGCTACAGGGATCACTCCTCTGGTGCTTCAAAGTATCTTCCCTTTTCCTCTGTACCCTAAACTGCTGAGAGAGAATAGCTACAGGTAGGAGATGGAATAACAGGCCAGTATCAAGACAGGCAGGAGTTACCAACTCAGTCTTGATGCCAATACATGTTTTTGTTTGCTCCTTCTGTATGATATGCAGGCAGCGACACAGCTGGCACATCTGCTGTGTTGTTTCATGATTTTCAAGGCTGTTACCAAAACTTTCAGATCTTAAGAACTCCACCTCCACACGATGAAGACACGAATCCATTCCATTTCCTGGTGACTTACTGTAAACTGAATTAAGGGGCAAGAGTCAATAATCCGGGGGGGTGTGTGTGTGTGTGTGTCATGAAGATTGTTAAAAAAGCCCCCAAGTCCTCTGAAGTATGAATGGGAATTTGTGTAGGACTCCTTGATTTTGAGACCAGAGGGATGTCAAAAGTAACAGCTGACATGCACTGGCCAGGCCTGCAAATGATCTGCATTCAGCATTCAGATGTCCAGCCAATGGGGGTAGGAAAAACCTGCACGAAAGCAGGAGTGTAATCACATTTTAGGGTTTAGTGATCTGCAGGAGACAGGCAGGTAGGGACACAAGCTGTAAACACGTGAAACCAGACAGAAAGGCTGTCCAGGTGAATTCTAGATAAAGAAATTGCTGTGTTGCCTATCTTCAAAGCAAGTAAAAATCCATTAGTAAAGATGGGGAGGTGAAGCAGCCCTCTGAGATAAGCCTAACCCAAATTTATAATTTCTTGTGCCCTAGACACTTGACAACCCTGAAGCATGGAATAAAATTCATACTATTTCACTGTAGTTTTCATACAAATAAATTGTATCCACATTTCTCTCCTAGGTAAATACACTGTACACTACTGGACAAGTGTAAATGTTGCTGCTAGGGTATCCCAGTTCCTCATAAGAGGAATTGTTTCTATGGGACAGGATCTTTGCTGAATGGCCAAGTGCTTTCTACAAATATGTCAAAAATAATATGCTCAATCTTTAAATTATGGAGTATATAAGCTATGTTCATCTTAATAATTATAGATCACAAGATGTTGGTAAACTCTATTGACTGGAACACATAGCTATTTGTTAACAGAAGACTGTACCAACCTCTCAGAGAGCCTGGACCTTTGGTTCCCTCTTATCTCTGCTCACTGAGCACTTTTAGCCTGTCAGCACGTTTATGTTGCTTTTTCTCTCTGCCACTGCTCTATACATTAGACATTAGGAAGAATTTCTTCACCGTAAGGGTGGTGAGACACTGGCACAGGGTGCCCAGAGAGGTGGGGGAAACCCCATCCTTGGCAGTTTCTCAGGCCAGGCTGGATGGGGCTCTGAGCAGCCTGCTCTAGTGGGAGGTGTCCCTGCCATGGCAGGGGGTGGAACTGGATGAGCTTTAAGGTCCCTTCCAACCCTGACAATTCTACGTTTCTATACAGTGTGTGGTAAAGGCTGATGGTAGGAGGCAGATGCTACTGAGCAAGTAGAAGGTTAGGCAAATGGTTGGTCTTCAGAGCTGGCATGGAGCCAGCTTGTGACTAGCTGTGAAGAGAGTTCAAGACAATCCATTAAAAATTATTATGAAGCAAAGTGAAGTACTAAGCAGGGAACCCCAGCCCTTGGTCATCAAAGGGAAAATACTGAAAGGAATCTGTTACACTGATGCTTTGGTTGCCTTTTAAAAATGTGCTCAGTTTTTGTCTGCAGAGAAGAAGGGCAGTGGGGTGGTTGGCTGGAGCAGCCCTTCAGGGTTGATGTTGCAGCAGCTCTGGGGAGGCCTATCTGGCTGGTGCACCACAGAGCAGTGAAGGGGCCTCTGGGGAGCCTGGCAAGGCTGGGCTCAGTGCAAAGCAATGTTTTGGAGAGTTACCTATCATGTAGGTGATTGCTGGCATCTTAAGCCAGCTCAGAATTCATTAAAAAAAAAAATAATAAAAAAATAAATATATATATTAAAAAAAGTCTTTCATCAAATGTAAAAATGCCAAAGCTTGCACTCAGATAAGGTGGTGTCTCTGCATCCAAACCATTTAAATGATGTAAGTACATTAAAAGTGGACTGTCAAAAATCTCTAGGTACCTAAATCAACTGATAAATTAATAATAATAATAATAATAATGGAAGAGAAATACATTTAAAATCAGGCCTCAGGTTCTCAGGTACATCTAGGTTGTAGATTTCAAGGTCAGTCCAGCCTTAGCACTGTTAGTGCATGCTGCTTGCAGCAAGGAGAGCTTGACCCCTGCCATGAGCCTATGACCCACTGCAGGAACAGCCCATTACAGCCAGCTTTGGTGTCTGCACCACACTGCAGCCTTCAGTGAAGACAAAACCTTAAGCAGATCAGCCTTTATGCACATTGCTCCCATATAAATGTAACCAATGTCAAAAGCATAGTAATTACCTCCTTATTTAGTTTTGAAATTAGTAATTTACCGTTTAAAACAAATAATTCCAAACAGTATTTCATGCACTTTCCATTAAAAAGATTAGTAGCTGATGCTTACCTAAATTAACACTGCACTAATAATGGAAACTACAACATGATTTCTAAAACACAATGCTAAAGGCTAATGAGCATTTCTACTTGAATAGATGGAAAGGATGAGGATGTGGGTGGATGCACTACAAACATCTACACACACTCTGTGGGAAGGGAGTTAAAAAAAAAACCAGCAAAACANCCCTGCCATGAGCCTATGACCCACTGCAGGAACAGCCCATTACAGCCAGCTTTGGTGTCTGCACCACACTGCAGCCTTCAGTGAAGACAAAACCTTAAGCAGATCAGCCTTTATGCACATTGCTCCCATATAAATGTAACCAATGTCAAAAGCATAGTAATTACCTCCTTATTTAGTTTTGAAATTAGTAATTTACCGTTTAAAACAAATAATTCCAAACAGTATTTCATGCACTTTCCATTAAAAAGATTAGTAGCTGATGCTTACCTAAATTAACACTGCACTAATAATGGAAACTACAACATGATTTCTAAAACACAATGCTAAAGGCTAATGAGCATTTCTACTTGAATAGATGGAAAGGATGAGGATGTGGGTGGATGCACTACAAACATCTACACACACTCTGTGGGAAGGGAGTTAAAAAAAAAACCAGCAAAACAAAAAACCCAACAAAAACCCAGAAAATAAGGATTTACAGAAAGCACAGAGTTATCACCTTGAATCATACTGGGGGAGTGGAGAGGAATAGCTGCAAAATAATTTAGAAAGCAAATGGGAAAAAATTAATGTAAGATAATTAGAGGCAAGCAACAGAAAATACCAATAATAAGCACAAAGGAAAAGTAATAATCAGAAAAATAACAAAAGCAACACATTCAAAGGCCAACTTTAGAAACTGTTTGGCTTTTGCTTTGCGTATCATGACCTACATCATATAAAATATGTTACAAGTAAAAAAATACCAAAAGTGTTTATTTAATTAGTCAGCACAAGTCGATAATTCTCCTGAGAAATACAGAAGCACATGGAGAAGAAAAAAAACATTTGAAATTTACTTTGGTCAACAGAGTATTTATTGTAACACCACTTTGTATTTAATTCCCTAAACATGCTCCGCTGTGCCATGAAAACCAGTTCTTGCACTTTTCTAGAGCAGTTTACTTTCCAAAGTGTAATGTCTAAATGTATGTATGGCAGGAGACTTGAAAGGAGTATCAGTCCCTACCATTCATTACACTGCTTTCAAAAAGGAGTTATCTGTGTACTGGAGGTTGGAGTAAATGATAACTAATCTGATGTATCTCACCTTACAATTGGATCAAGTATTTCAGTTTCTCAATATGGGAGGCAGGCAACACATTAATTTCTTTCTTTTGGCTAACAAAACCAAGGATTTAAAAAAGGCAACATGAAGAGAGCACACCCACATTTAGTTTGGGAAAGCTGCATGAGTAAGCTCACGTCTGAAAGCCAAAGGTCATTTTGATGAAGTCTCTACCCTTCCAGAGGCCTCAAGATTCATGACACATTTCAATGTACTGCTTACAATGGACCCTGTTCAAAATATATGCTGGCAAAACAACAACTTATCTGAACCCCAAAAGAAAAACATAAAACATTATCTTGGCTTAAAACAGTGAAAAACCAGAAGAGTTGAATCTGCTGCCAACAATTCCCTCTTTCTTTCGCTTTCATGGATATGTTACATCTGATACATTCCATCTCTGCATCCTGCTTCCAAAATTCCCCTTCTGCCTCATTTGAGAAATGGGAACAAACACTGATGATCTCTTCTGCCAGTGGGTAAATGGGGAAAAGAGTGGACTCCCACTGAAGGAGTGGGCTGCAGAGGAGCTCCTCCAGCACGGCTCATTAAGGAGCCTGATGGAGGATGAGGAATGCAACGAGCTGTGGGGTCCAGCTCTGGCCAAAGGGTGACCTGGAGCAGGAGGGCTGCTGACAGCAGGTCACCCCAGCTAGCACACCTCTGCCTGTGGCCACAGAAAGAACTGGGGACAAATTGGTGATGAAACATTGTGAACCAGCAGTTTGAAACGACCTGCTTTGCAGAAAAAGACTAAGATATCTGATGTGCTGAAGTACTGGAAGATGTGAACACCTGCTGATTGCCCATAGAGGAAGATAAAGGGGAAAACCAAACCATACTATATTATGATATAATTCAGAGGACTGCAGCACCTCTGAGGACAGACTGAGAGAGTTGGGGGTTGTTCAATGTGGAGAAAGGCCCAGGAAGACCTTATTGTGACCTTCCAGGATCCTAAGGAGGCTACAAGAAAGCTGGGGAGGGACTTTTTAGGCTGTTGGGTAGTGGTAGAACTGGAGGGAATGGATTAAAACTAGAGATGGGTTGATTCAGATCAGACATGAGGAAGAATTTCTTCACCATGAGGGTGGTGAGACACTGGCACAGGATGCTCAGAGAGGTGGTTGAAGCACCATCCTTGGCAGTTTCTCAGGCCAGGCTGGATGGGGCTCTGAGCAGCCTGCTCTAGTGGGAGGTGTCCCTGCCCTTGTCAGGGGGGTTGGAACTGGATGATTTATAAGGTCCTTTCCAACCCTGACAATTCTATGATTCAATTCTATAATATGGGGCCACAATTGAAAAGAAAATAAACATAAATGAATGAGTGAGGTTATTCCCTAACAAAGTAACCGAATCATCAGAACATAGTTTCTGATGGACTTTATCTCCCAAATGAGAAATGTGTCAGGTCAGAAGAGCTCTACCTTTTTGCAGACTGTTTTGGTTCTAGATCCTCTGCCTCCCCTGCAGCCCCCCAGTCTGCTCCACTGGTGCAGGTCTGCAGCCCTTCCCCTTGGGCAGCAGCTTAAGTCCTTATCTTTGGTAGCAAGGACTGACGTACAAGGGGAGCAGATCTCAAGTTGTTGATGCAGAAGATTCCACGTCTACAGAACATGTTTTGGAGGGTTAGAACCATTAGTGAGCATGCTGAAGAATTAATGACAGAGAACTGGGAGTGTGCAAATATCAGACCTACTTTGTACCAGGATGAAAAGGAGCCAGAAAATTTTAGACCAGTCAGTCTAACAAAAATTACTGAAAATATTAAAGAATAATTTATCTGCAATTTATAAGGACCTAAAGGATAATCAAGATTTTACAACTGACCTACCACCAGTCCTCAAAAGAAAAACAATCCAAACTAGAAGTCACAGGAGTAACTTATGCAAAATGAATTTAAATTTCTTCTTTGATGAAGTAATTTACCCAGTGGATGTGTGGAAGTATGGTTTTGGTATTTCAAAGTACAGTAAAGTGCATAATGATCTGAGAAGTTACCTCAAAAGTGCTCTACTGTTAAACTGAAACTTCAAATGAAGATTTCACTGTACTGTCCTGGACCAGGTACTAAGCTAATTCATTATGTGAACGCTGGACAGAAAGGTGGTCTGAAAAGTCCTTGGAAAGCAGGATCATAATTACAAACTATCTTGCTAAAATGGAAAGAGTCTGGAACCAACAAACTGAAATACTGTAAAGACAAACACAGAGCAAAGAAGCCAAACACATAAGCACAAAATATGGGAAAAAATAACCAGACTATAGAACTTCAGAAAAGAAAGAAGGAATTCTAGCAGATCACAAACATCTGTTAACAGAAACTGCAGTTAGCAAAAATGATAATTCTCATTGTGGAATTGCTTAAGTGTGTCATGTGCCACACCAAAGAGGCAGTGAACCTGCCTTAGAAATAAGCCATCATCAAAGAGGGTGTTCCCCATCATTACTATGGATACAAGAATTAGACTTCAATCTGCAGCAAAGACATTTTAAGTTGAATATCAGAGGAAGAAGTATCATAACAAAGGGCAGTGAACTACTGAACCCAAGGCACTGTAGAATATTTTTAGTGACTATGAAATGAAATGTATTTCAAGACTAGCTTAACTACATTTTCTCCTGCTGTAATGTGAATGGGCGTGATAACCAACAGACTTCAGTTTTTCACACTGTAATTCTTGATATTTCAACTCTAGCACTGACCATAAGCAGTGTTTTTATCAACACAGGACCCTCAAAATCCACTGTTGTGTACATCTGTTCAGCAGAGGCTGGTGCTTACATGTACTGTGGGACTGTAGCTGTTTTGGAACTGAAATCTTTTGGCATGTGCTGCACTCACTTTCATGATAAGAATGCAATTAGTCACAAAATAGGGAAGTAAAGATATGAAATTTTACATCCTGATCTTGAAAATGAAACAAATACTTACACTAGAAAATCTTGTAGTGATTCCTTTCCGTTACATGTTTAGTTGCAAATTTTTACAATAGGCATTCGAACATTACTACTTTTGCATTTAAACCCAGTCTGTGGTACTGTCAAGAAGCACTACATCCACAGTGATGACTCATAAGTAAATGGAGCCACTACAGATACTGGACAATAGGCAGGAGGTATAAATTTGAAGCTATAAGTAAAATAAGTTAAATTAAAGCCTGCACCTTTTTCCTCTGTGAAAGAACAGAAAACATGACATTTTATATCTGATTTTGTATTCCAAATAATTATAACACAATTCAAACAAAATCACCTTATGACACTTCAAACAAAGCATAAGCAACAGAAAAAGCAAAACAGGACTATTAAAAGCCTGTGGGATTACAATGTTTTGGCATCCAGAAAATTCAGTGCAAAAGCAAGTTTTTAGTTTGATACGCAAGAATTTAGACTGACTCCTGTTTTAATAACCTTCCTTGAAGACATTGTGAACATTGCCTCTGACTTCAACTGGAGCAGGAACAGGCATGTTATCGACCACTACAACAGGCTGTATTCTTCAGCTAACAATACACTTACACATTTAAAGGTAATCTCTTAAGTGACCTACCCAGAATGGATGGGACTTGAAACAAGGTTAACATTGTCCAAGGTGTCTGCAGCCCAGCTATAGTGTCTGAGAGAATCAGAGTCAAACTCCCTTTGAAACGTCAGGTGCTTCAAAACATAACAAACACAAAAACACAGATAAGTTGAAATTTAAAATTAGAATGAAAAACACTTATCTTAAATACAAGCTTTTAAATACAATTCTATTCAATTTAGATCAGGGTCTTTCCACATAACAGTGCTGATATCCCAACTGTTAAATTACTGCAAATCCCATAACAGAAATATGGAATCCACAGACAAATCAATCTTATGCATCTTCAAACATTATTATTGTCTGCTTTTCCAGCTTCTTTCAGTGACAACTATGACTCTCTCCAGGTTTACTTACATGTGCAAGGTTAAAAACATCAGAAAAAAAAAATAAATTTACCATTTGTACCTCAATCATACACCAAAGAGACAGGCAGCATAATATTCCCTGACAGCAAACACCACTGGATAGCTCCTTATTCAAACAGAACCTGTGAATTAATTATTTCACTCAAGTTTAAGCAAAGCTGTGAGTGCTCGACCAAGCTCCTGATGGGAGGAGGGTTTAGTTTGTCTTTATACACATCCAACCAACAGGAGCACTGTTTTCTGGAGTGTCACTGTCNATGACTCATAAGTAAATGGAGCCACTACAGATACTGGACAATAGGCAGGAGGTATAAATTTGAAGCTATAAGTAAAATAAGTTAAATTAAAGCCTGCACCTTTTTCCTCTGTGAAAGAACAGAAAACATGACATTTTATATCTGATTTTGTATTCCAAATAATTATAACACAATTCAAACAAAATCACCTTATGACACTTCAAACAAAGCATAAGCAACAGAAAAAGCAAAACAGGACTATTAAAAGCCTGTGGGATTACAATGTTTTGGCATCCAGAAAATTCAGTGCAAAAGCAAGTTTTTAGTTTGATACGCAAGAATTTAGACTGACTCCTGTTTTAATAACCTTCCTTGAAGACATTGTGAACATTGCCTCTGACTTCAACTGGAGCAGGAACAGGCATGTTATCGACCACTACAACAGGCTGTATTCTTCAGCTAACAATACACTTACACATTTAAAGGTAATCTCTTAAGTGACCTACCCAGAATGGATGGGACTTGAAACAAGGTTAACATTGTCCAAGGTGTCTGCAGCCCAGCTATAGTGTCTGAGAGAATCAGAGTCAAACTCCCTTTGAAACGTCAGGTGCTTCAAAACATAACAAACACAAAAACACAGATAAGTTGAAATTTAAAATTAGAATGAAAAACACTTATCTTAAATACAAGCTTTTAAATACAATTCTATTCAATTTAGATCAGGGTCTTTCCACATAACAGTGCTGATATCCCAACTGTTAAATTACTGCAAATCCCATAACAGAAATATGGAATCCACAGACAAATCAATCTTATGCATCTTCAAACATTATTATTGTCTGCTTTTCCAGCTTCTTTCAGTGACAACTATGACTCTCTCCAGGTTTACTTACATGTGCAAGGTTAAAAACATCAGAAAAAAAAAATAAATTTACCATTTGTACCTCAATCATACACCAAAGAGACAGGCAGCATAATATTCCCTGACAGCAAACACCACTGGATAGCTCCTTATTCAAACAGAACCTGTGAATTAATTATTTCACTCAAGTTTAAGCAAAGCTGTGAGTGCTCGACCAAGCTCCTGATGGGAGGAGGGTTTAGTTTGTCTTTATACACATCCAACCAACAGGAGCACTGTTTTCTGGAGTGTCACTGTCCCTACTCATCTCTACAAAAATAGCTTTAACCCTGTGAGGCCTGCCACACTAGAGCTATATTTAACTGCCACGTCTGACAGACATCGAGCGACTCATGCATCCTGTGCCCTGCAACAAGGTCTCACACCCAGTGTAGCAAAGCCATTCTAGTGAAATATTCTTTACTCTTTCTTTTTTTTAATTCCCCCCTAAGAATTAAACAAATGAAACAGTCAAATGCTACAAGCCCATACTTACAGGTTGATATGAAAGCTTCTAAACAATTTAAGAAACACAATCAGAAGTTGCCTCAATAAAACTAAATCAAGAACTGTCATGAAATACACACAGACTATCTTCACCCAAGGTTGTGTTAAAGATGTCAGTGTTTCCTGTAAGTGGGTTGTTGTCTGTTTACAAGAATTTGTTTACAAATTCATCTAGAGACAACATAGTCTGTTAGAACAAAAATCTCATGGGCTATTATCAAATCAAATCCTGTGTTTTTGAATCAAACCTGAGCCAAGCACATACTTCTACATAGGGTTTTTATTCTACACTCCCCCTTTTTTTTAATGTACTGGCAAATGGGGGTAGTGCAAAGCAATTATTTTGAATGGAAGTATCAGCATTAGTAATAAATCTGGCAGTCAGTCATAAATACACAAAAATATTTCTGTTGAGAAGCTTCCCCAAGATAAGCAAGCAGATGATAGTCCTTTGTTGTTGGCCAGAACTTGCAACTTCACCATCACGCTGGGGTTTCTCAAAAATTTTAATGAAGGCAGTTTTCTAACTCATTCCCATAGAACTCTAGGGATTCTTCTACATTTTCTGAAGAGCCTGCAGTTTAGGCAGGAAAGCCATCACTGTGGATTTCTGCTATTCCAAGTGATCTAACTTCATAAGAGCTCTTACTGAGCATGTTATTACTTTTGATACCAAACACTGTAAGATCCTGTCTGTTGGGTCTTAGAGGTTGTAAACATTCAGGTAAACACAACTAAATGTATTCCTTTGCTCGGTGGTTAACATCATCATCAAAAACAGGACAAAACAAAGAAATAATAAACATGTAAAAAGTACCATACAATCTAGTGTTTGTCATTCAGATGCCTGCTAAGCCAAAACAGTGTCATTGCACTGAGGTACAGAAATGCACCAGGACACATATAGCAAAAGATAAAAATGGGATCATGTTTGTTAAAGGAAAAATGCAAAGTTCCTAGCAGTGTGACACAGAAAACTAAGCATAGGGCCATATGATTTCCAATGCCACCACTCAGATATTTTCTGCTAAATCCTCATGCTCGCCAAGCTGCTGTAGAGTTGCTTACACACACACACACACACACACAGGGTNTCAAACAAAATCACCTTATGACACTTCAAACAAAGCATAAGCAACAGAAAAAGCAAAACAGGACTATTAAAAGCCTGTGGGATTACAATGTTTTGGCATCCAGAAAATTCAGTGCAAAAGCAAGTTTTTAGTTTGATACGCAAGAATTTAGACTGACTCCTGTTTTAATAACCTTCCTTGAAGACATTGTGAACATTGCCTCTGACTTCAACTGGAGCAGGAACAGGCATGTTATCGACCACTACAACAGGCTGTATTCTTCAGCTAACAATACACTTACACATTTAAAGGTAATCTCTTAAGTGACCTACCCAGAATGGATGGGACTTGAAACAAGGTTAACATTGTCCAAGGTGTCTGCAGCCCAGCTATAGTGTCTGAGAGAATCAGAGTCAAACTCCCTTTGAAACGTCAGGTGCTTCAAAACATAACAAACACAAAAACACAGATAAGTTGAAATTTAAAATTAGAATGAAAAACACTTATCTTAAATACAAGCTTTTAAATACAATTCTATTCAATTTAGATCAGGGTCTTTCCACATAACAGTGCTGATATCCCAACTGTTAAATTACTGCAAATCCCATAACAGAAATATGGAATCCACAGACAAATCAATCTTATGCATCTTCAAACATTATTATTGTCTGCTTTTCCAGCTTCTTTCAGTGACAACTATGACTCTCTCCAGGTTTACTTACATGTGCAAGGTTAAAAACATCAGAAAAAAAAAATAAATTTACCATTTGTACCTCAATCATACACCAAAGAGACAGGCAGCATANAAACATTCAGGTAAACACAACTAAATGTATTCCTTTGCTCGGTGGTTAACATCATCATCAAAAACAGGACAAAACAAAGAAATAATAAACATGTAAAAAGTACCATACAATCTAGTGTTTGTCATTCAGATGCCTGCTAAGCCAAAACAGTGTCATTGCACTGAGGTACAGAAATGCACCAGGACACATATAGCAAAAGATAAAAATGGGATCATGTTTGTTAAAGGAAAAATGCAAAGTTCCTAGCAGTGTGACACAGAAAACTAAGCATAGGGCCATATGATTTCCAATGCCACCACTCAGATATTTTCTGCTAAATCCTCATGCTCGCCAAGCTGCTGTAGAGTTGCTTACACACACACACACACACACACAGGGTTTCTGGGCCTGTTTCTTTGTCCTGAGATACTAAATATCAGGTGATATTTTTTAATGCATTCCTTCCCATCACAGTGCACTCCAACAGATCATTTGGACATATTTATGGCCAGCAGAAGCACAAAGCCTGTAGCCAATAGTTTTGGCAGAGAAACAGAGCAAGAAAAACTAATATCTGTGCACATACATCTTCCACACAGCACACATCTGTTAATCTCATTTTGTCAGTCTATTGAGGTGCTGGGTTTTCTAGACACACACAAAAAAGGCTTCCTGTGTCTGTTGCAATATAAGCTGTCCAGAAGGTGGTGGGTACACCATCAGTGACATCAAATCACAGGATTCATCCTGTGTTTGAACAGGTCCCCATATTCCCTCCCTGGACCAGAGGAGGTTAAATATGCATTGCTAAAGGGTGTGCCATGGTCAGATGGAAATGCAGGTATAAAAATACTGCCTGTTCTGCTGGCAAGGATCCTGCTGGTTGCATAACTGAATATCCAGGCTAAGTAATATCAGCAATCAGAAGAATCAGCCTGGTTCATCTTGCTTTTGGCAAATTATATTCAGAGGCTGGGGCAAATTATTCCATAGAGAAAGTCATTCATGTTTGGTCTGAGTTGCTGCATCCATGGTAACCCACTTAGATACAGACATTTTAACTTTGCTCCAGACAGGCTATGAGGCACATCACGGTCTGGATTCAGACTTCCATGGTGAACAGGTCAGCAATAAACCACTGTGCAAACAATGGAGAATCTCACAACTTCCCAGGCAATTATTAGACACTCTAATAGACAGTGTGTCATGCTGGCAGTCATTCAGTAAAGATCAGTTTCAAATCTTGCTTGTTTGATCCTTTAGATTCTCTCAGTGATCTTGGGAAGAGGTGTCCACATGATCTTCTATTTTAACCTCATCAAGAGGTTGATAGATGACCTTTACTTAGATTTGTGATAAAATCAACGCCCTCTACTCTGGAACTTTGCTGTTGCCATGAACTCAAGACAGGCCTGATCTTTACAAAGGAAGATAAATGGAAAATGCAGATAGGTGATGGCTCAGTCCCTCAAAGTAATGTGACACCCCAAAACAGCCTTAAACCAGTTTCCAGAAGGACTTTTAGTATACTGGTGCTGACCCACATTGATCTTTGTTTCTGTGAATTCCATTGTTGTAACCCAAGGTGCTTTTTTTCCCCATTTTCTACTGAAAGAGAACAGATTATATGGAAACTCAGTGATGTACAGAGGGTGTGAAGGGAAGAAGAGCAGCAGGGGTATTCGCCATCTCCCACACACATTTCTCCCACTTCAGCCAAAGATCTGTTAAGTTTACCACTTAGGGCTAGGAAGAAGAACACAGGAATTCTAGAGAATGGATATGTTCTTTGACAGGATTTCAAGGTTTGCAGAAACCATTGAGTAAATTTTATCTGGGGTTCCTTTTTCATGAAGATAGTTTGTAACTTTATTGTTGTTAGTTTTTCAGAGGATTGTGTTTTTTATAACCTCTCAAAACAGGATAGACTTCCCCCCCCCCCCCCCCCCC
>VYZU01014838.1:90420-113236 GCA_013401355.1 Ceyx cyanopectus | reverse complement strand
CCCCCCCCCCCCCCCCACTTTCACCATTCCTGATCCCCTCCCTGACTTCAGAAACTGGAAGTTTGTCTAGAGGATTAAGATTAGAATAATATTTACCACTAGATTGTCATCCAGGCCTCCGGCCTGGCTTCATTTTACGAGACAAATCTAGATCAGCCATGTACTGCAATAATTGCACAGTCATTGCTGGACAAAAACTGGAAACACAAAAATATGAAGACCAGAAATGCAATGAAAACAGCTTACACTACTGCTCAACACCAGCAGTAAAAGGTTTTAAATTTCATTAACTACACAGCTCAAGAGCCAACACTATAACAGGTCCTCTGAAGCAAGTCTACCAAGCAAATTGTTGAGGAACTCAAAAACAGATTGTGCAGTGCTCCACCATTTCCTGCATAAGCTTTGGGAAAGGCTTTCCCACGCTATAATCAGGTCAAAGGATTCTGCTTCTCTTGTATTAGTCATTGCACAAGTGTTTGCTAACCCTTAAACTGGTTAGTGCATAACAGCTGAATCTTTACAAGGCAAAATTCTTCCCAAAGGTGGAAAAGAAAGGCCAGCAGTTGAAGTCCCCTCCATGTGACAGAACGAGTGAATGTAATTCCTAGGCTACATTGTACAGACAGAGGCTGCTCAGTATAAAACACACTGCTCCCAGCTTATCAAAGCACTCTAAGGACACATGCAACACGAAGCTGCAGGTTGTCATCCCCTATAAAATGTAGCACGACTAACTGGTGGCAGAGACACGGGCCATACCTGATCCTTTGCTGGTACCAAGAGTTCTTCAATCATCATGCTGTCTCGGGCATAGGAGCTTCTGTTCAGCGTGTAGGACCTATCCGAACTGAAGGAGCGGAGGCTGTTGTATTTACCATTATCATAGAAAGTGCAGGTGACAATGAGATGGACAAAAAATAAAAATAAAAATTAATACATGCAACTTCCAGGGATAGCATCCGATGGCAAAATAGACATAATATATGAAATAAACACAAGGGAAAAAGAATGGAATAATAAGTATTTTACTAGAGTTAAATATCCTTTTCCCTACAATATACCTAAGAAAAATCACAACAGAGGTTTACTGCTTGGGCAATAATGCCATGGCTTTAGAATAAATCCAGGAAAGTGTTTTCAAGTATTTAGATGAACTTTGATAAATGCCTTCATGCTCTAATCCCGAAAAGAGACCCATGAGGGCAGGTCCCTGGGGAGCTGTGGGTAGGTTACATTGCCTGCCCACATGGCTCAGATTGCTGAAGCAGGTTTAACTAAGTCCAAGTTTTCTGTGTTGTCATTCTCTTTGTGGCTGAACCACTTTTGCCTTCATTACAAACACCCTAGTTATTTATTTAGTTTGAAAAAAAATGATGGAATTTTGAAATGAAAGAAGAAAAGAAATTTGCTTATTGATGACTGATACCAATTCCAGTGCTTTGGGATGTGTTGCAATTAAATCAATGTAGGAGTGTGTTACACTTAACCCTGGAAGATACATTATGGTATGTGCTAAAAACATGCTGCATGCCTAGACATGCTTGCTACGTGACAAAAAATAAAGTAGTAAAAAATGTGAATTAATAAAAAGCAACACCCAACAATATATTACACTTCTGAACTAGCAACACCTTTCAGACTCAAAACTTTTTTCATGCATTTTGTAGTTGCTAATTTAAGTTTTCTAGTCCCTTAGCACATGTTCCTCCTTGTGCTAGAAGCAGAACTGTGATCTTAATTACACATGTAAGCATATGTTAAGCAGTCTTTTAGATGGTAAAGAGCATAAAGAAATCAAGTTATATTTGTTAGAGGGATATTCTCTAATGCTGAGTCCACACATAACCACCACCCCCCCCACCCAAAAATAAAAGCATATCACTTTCCAATGCTGAATAAAATGAAGATGAGCAATGGCAGCAGCAGAAAGATGTAACACAATGCCATGCCTTCTTACCTGACTTTTGGACTAAAGCAATTTACAGTGGAAAAGAAACAGGAGAAATAGAAAGCAAAGAATCAGACAAGAAAAGCAAGATGTTATGGCTGGATGGCTTATATATTTAATGCGTTTATTTCTTAATGTTACACTCAGAATCAGTAGTAAGATACATCCAGGGAATACTTTTTGCTAAATTAAATTCTTCACAGGAAAACCACTGTATTTGTCTCCTCTGAGCATAACATGTGCAATGTAAAAAATGAGTTACGCAGCAACAAATAGTAATGGCACTGCCAAAATCAGAAGCAGGGGGATATTAGATTTCTCTCAAAGAAAAGATAACAAGAGGATGAACCCTCATCTACCTAACAGATCTCAACTGTGAAACCCTGTGTTCCCACCCGATCAGTGAGAATTTAGACATTTGCAGGAAGAACACTGCAATGAGGAAAAGGTGTCCTACAAACTGGTGCCCAGCTCTGTGCACAAAGCACACTCCTTCTCTACCATCACTGCAGGATTGACCACATCTGACAGTGCTGGATGGTGGCTTTCTCCCTTCAGATCTGTTTTTCTAATTTTCCAGCTAATGGACTGCTTAACCACATTTAGCCATTCCTCCTGAATGTACTGTCACATAAGTAATTATTAACTTACCTAAAAATCGCTACAGTGAACCAAAACATGGCTGGGCACTAACTACTAAAAAGCAAATTTGTACTGCATGCTTGCAGTTCTAATGCCACCATAACAAACAAGACTGAAGGGGAGACATCTAAGCTTTACCTTATGGGAGTTGCCATTTGCTGTTAGACAATGAACTTGCTTTTTAAACTACAGCATAGGAAAAACTCCTCAGGGCTCCAGCTTATGAAGTTTAATTATTAGCTTCAGTACGATTCAACTGTCAGTAAATACGCTGCAAATCCACAACTGTGGAAGTAATCTCTGCTCATACGACTTTAATTGTTCTAAGCAGCACACACTGCAGGCTTTAGTAAGATTCAAAAATGAAATCTAAAATTTTGATCTAAAAACACCCAAGTTGAAAACAACATTAGTCAGGTATTATATTAAATTTACAATACTTTATCAAGTTCACAGAAATTTTGTCCTGTTTTCTGTAACATGTGATCCATTCCCTGTCAAATGAAGCCCTGCAACAAATTTAGGATACACCTGCTTTTTTATTTTTCAGAGCATTTTTCCTTAATATTAACTAACTTGGTTGGATTACTCACTAGCACCTTTGAAGAAAAAAATAAAAGCACCAAAATAGCAAAATGATTCTCATTCAGTTCTTCTGGCATTTGCATTCTTCAGCTAAAATAGTCCATTAATGAACACTCTAATATTGAGTACTGATGTGCCCATCAGTAGTGAAAAGAAACTTGGGTTTTGCTAGTGTTCTAGTTCAGTTTCTAGACCAGTTGCAAACTTCTAGTAAAAAGGTGCCTTAGAGATGTTCACACCACTAACAGATACCAGAAAAAGTGAATAGTTACTTTCCTCCATTATTGCCATAAGAAGCCAACATGAATAAAGAATACAAAATAAAACTGCAGTGAACATATGCTTTAAAGGCACAGTATAATCACAACACGGAAGTACACCCCTCTTACTTTATTTCAAAACAGGCTCCAGCTTTGCATGAAAGAGCCTGCTTGGTTTGTAAAAGCTTGTCACTGTGGCGACACGCAAACAGAAGAAACAGCAAAGACAGTACCTGGCGGAGCGGGCTCCCAGGCTAAAGCCCATGTATCCTTCAGCAGGCAAAGAATCATCTCCCAGCTCTTTTAGATCCTGGGGTCCAAGGTATTTGTCCGTATCACCTGTCATTGCATCTTCACCTGCATAGTACAAAAGTCAGGCTGAAGTCAGAAGCTACATGTATTGTAAATGTTTGTGTGCTTGCTAAGTCATAACGCCCTTCTCTGCTCGCTAGGGAGGAATCAATCCCGTCACCCCCACTTTCCCTAAGGCTATTTCCATGTAGTACGTCAATTATCCACCCTCTGAACAGGCCTGAGAAAATAACTTTGTGGGGGTCAAGCGTAAGAAACAAAATTCTGCCATGATGCAAAGCCAATAAAGTTATACGAGGAATGACTTTTGCCCAATCGTTTAAACAAGCTAAAGGGTTCCTCTGTACTTTGCACTATTGCACTCACCTTTTCTTTCCTTACCAAGAAGCCCAAGCTGACAAACTAAAGTAAGGTTATTCTCTATGAAAGACAAAAAGAAAAAAGAAAAAAAGAAAAAAAAGAAAAAGAAAAAAGTAAAATAAATGCTTGGCTGTGAAATAAAGTCAGTCTTTCCACCAGCAAGAAATGTGCAGCAAGCTTGAATGGATGCCGACAGGACAAGGCCTGCCTTCCACCTCAGGTATTTCTCAATAACTTTTGCAAGTTTAAATGTAAAAGGGGATTTATTTTAGTATTTGTTGGTTTGGTTTGGTTTTTGGTTTTTTTTTAGGAACCGCTTCAGGCTCCTAGGTCGACTTTCCGAAGAACAGAACTTGAGGGAGGCCCTTCCCCGAACGGTGAGGCGGGAGCAGAACAAAGCCCGGGAAGCGCGGCCGCCTGGGGAGCCGAGCGGCCAGAACCCTCCGGCCGGGGGGGGACCCGCCGGAAAGCGCCGGGCAGACAGCTGGGGTACGCGGGCAGAGACAGTTGACTAGGGTTAGTTTTTAGGGGGAAGAAAAAATAAAAAATAATCGAAAGGAAGACAAGTTAAACCCTCGGAGAGGAGGGCAGATGCCGCAAAGGGTTAACAGAGCAGCTCCCCCTCCCCGAAACATTTGCATACATTACATCATGCAAACCTACATTCCTGCATTGACAGAGCAAGTCCAAAATATGCCTTTTGCGGTTGTAGGATTTTTTTTTTTTCCCCCCGTTCTCTCCACAACTCAGAGCAGGGCGCTCTCTAAGCTCATTACTTGGCGACACTCGCGCTCTCCGCCTCTGCGGTGAACTGGGTTTAGGTGTGTAAAAGTGGCACAACAGCGAAGTTTAACAGCGTGCTCCCGAAGGTGATTCCGCAACCCCAGCTGAAAGTTTCCCACTTCCATTCAAGGAATTCAGCCTAGTTTCCATTCATTTCACTCAGGAAACCACAGGCGAGCTCTTATTTTAAACTAACAATCAATTCTAAAAATACCCCTTCAGCTACTGCTTTACAAACGGCAAACAGACAGATCAACTTTCTCCTCCAGCCCAACAACAACCAGTATTTTAAGTAACAGTTTAAAAGCTAAAATACTCATAATAACCCAGAAAACATTCAAAAAGCCAGAAACAGAAACATTATATATTAAACTTGAAAAAGTCTTACTGTTTTGGAAAGCCATTTTCACCAGTCTGGTCTATAAGAATTTTTTCCCTGGTGTTTCCAAGAATTCCTATTAGTCCTATTAGTCCTTAAGCAGTGATTTAGAGTTAATCTCCAAACCAGCACAAGCAAACTAATCCCTGTGGGTCATATTCGCTTTCCACAGAACAACTGAGATCTTCTTAACATCTTGATCTCTTCGTATGTATTTTAGGACCTGTACATCTTTGTCCTCTCAACTCAGATCAAAGTTCTTTGCAAATACGAACCAAAACCGAAAAATAACGGCTACAGTGTAAATAATTAGAAAAAAAATTTGAAAAAAAAATCCCCTTTTAATCACTCTGGAGACATCCCTTTAAAGCTTCTGCTGATTGGATTACAGCCTCCTTTGGCAAGCCTCTTGAATGGTGACATAAATGCAGGCACTCTAGTTATTTGTATGTAAATAGGGGTGCTGCGAGGGTGTAGTTTTTCTGTAACTCGATCCCGGGGCCGAGCCGGGAGCGCGGAGCTGCGGAGAAGGAAGGGCGCGGGGCTGCGGGGATGGGCGCGGGGCTGCGTTCCGCCCGCCACCGGCACCCTCCCCCCGTCATGCCGTGGGGCACGGGCTGACCCCTGAGTGCTGCTCTCGGTCCCTCTCCGCCCTCCAGCGCGGGGGGCGTGTGTCCAGAGAGAAAATTCAGGAGCTTGACTGTGGCTGTGGAGGTGAAGAAGCGGCCCAGAGGTGGTGAGAGGTATGAGCAACTTTAAGCAACTACTAACTGGGCCAGCACATTTGGAAAATTCTGCCCTTACCACACGTGGAGATAAGCGCCGCGCCACTGTAAGGAACAGGAAAGGTAATTTATTTAGGAGCATCATTTCTCAAAGGCAAGGTAGAGAATGATAAAAAACTATTCCAGTTGAGCGGCAAAATACATTAGATCTTATCCTGCTCTGCAGCTAATCCAGCCAGAGCAGGATTACTCTGGTGAAGTGCGCTCATCAAAGGAAAAGCTGCATTTAGGAGTGGTAATTTCAAAGAATTCCAGACATTGTTTCGTGAACGTGGGAGGCTGGAGCAAAATGGGAGGTGCAAGTTTCAGCAATCCCACTCTATTCAGTTAGGTGCCACAAGATAAACCTCTGCATTTCAGGTAACAAGCACAGTGCTCCCTGCACACTATTCTGCAGAGTGAGGTCCTATGGAAAAGTGAAGACCAAATTACTCTTTGAACAAAAATGACAGAGAAATGCCCATAAGAGTGGGGTACGATACAAAAAAAGGCACCAAAAAAAAATACTACACTGCTCTGCTGCTGTTGCCATCCTTCCCTTCATAACATGTGGCAGTAGGTTCCAGCAAAGGCCCATTAGTTCTAGTTTACATTGCCTGAGAGCAAGCCACAGTTTACAGAAGAATGTAAGAACATGAAACAGTAGAAGTCCTCTCATGACCTTTGTCATAATTTCCCATGTTTTCTCAATTTTTCTGGTTCCTTTAGCATGTCTCCTACAGCTGGGAATTGCAGGGTGGGTACTCTTTTTAGAGGCTCATGAGAATTGCAGGTTCTCTGGTAGAAGGGAGAAGGCATTCCGTAGCTTAGGAGAAGTCCCAAAGAAAATTTAATCATGGTCTGGGATATAAATGAGCATTTGTCACTGGATTTGCAAAAGACCCCTGAGGCTTTTGCCACTCTGTTGTCACAGCCTGTCCAGAGCTGCCCAATGGCAAAAGAGGTATGGATACAAGGTAAAATAAGGATGCTTCTAGCTGCAGCCAAGGCTTTGGTTTCACACAAGTATGGGGAAAAGCCAAAATGGAACTGCTGAAACCTTTAGGAATCTTCAAAATTTTATAAAGGATCTCAGAATACTCAAAGCATAAACATGTGAACCCCTCCTAGAATGATCACTTACAGACTTCCATGCATGGGGATACCCTGACCTGTCTTTAATGCACTTAAATTGCTGCGTCTCAACACCTACTCTGGGATCAGGCAGCATTCACTCATGTCCTGGTAGAACATCTGGCTAATCTGCCAGGGACTGATTAGCATGATACTTACTCCTACTGAGAGAGGAATCTCCATTAAATGGGTTTAAAACACTGTCCTTATTTACACCCAAAGTTATCTATTGAAAACCAAATCAAAAACAAAACAAAACAAAAAGCTCAGCAGTAAGTGTTTCTTGACAATGACTGTAAATTCTCAGCACTTGAACTGTTTTTTTGGTTTGGACTTTTTTTCCCTTCACTGCTCACATACTCTCATCCCTCTTTATATCAGCTTCCATTACTTGCTGTCCCTTTGCCTTTGGGACAGCAGCAGCTGCTTTTGGGAGGGCTGTTGGGAGAGAGCTCGGTGGGTTGTGGCAGTTGCAGCAGGGCTCCAGCTCTTGCACCTGCCTGGAGGGATGCTCTGAGGCTGAGCAGGCAAAGACTGTAGAGGAGGGGGTTCCCTCCAGGCCTCCCAGAGCCAGATAGGGTTGTGTTTTAGCATGGCTGCTTCCCAGCTCCTCACCAGCCCCTTTGCCACAGGGCACACTGCTGGAACTCCCAGCTGCCCCGGGTGTGCAGTGTGAGCTCACATGTGGAGACTGAGAGGAAAGAACCAGTATTTGCAGTCTCAGGTTTCACATTTGTAAGATTTGCA
The DNA here is from genome assembly GCA_013401355.1 of Ceyx cyanopectus. Classification (NCBI taxonomy): domain Eukaryota; kingdom Metazoa; phylum Chordata; class Aves; order Coraciiformes; family Alcedinidae; genus Ceyx; species Ceyx cyanopectus. The sequence continues at coordinate 105,319 of VYZU01014838.1, read as the reverse complement.
ATCTCTTTAAAAATCAAAGCAGATCACACGTTCAGTGTGCATTGGAATTGCTCCCTAGTCTTCTTCAAACTTCCTGCTACATATGAAGATGAGCATTCTTCCCTACCCCCAACCCAAAATCATGTTCACATCTTTCAGAAAAAAAACACACCATTTCTTTTTCATGGTGCAGCAGTTTCCCAGCATTTAACCTCATTCAGGCAGATTTGCCAGAGTAGTCTAGGAAATGGAAGGAAAGTTCTCTCCACAAGTCTGAATCCAAATCAAACTGTTCCCAGCAGGGAAGAGAAATGACACAGTTTCCATGTAAATACTTATTTAGTGGGCACACCAAGACAAACACAAGGAAACAGTTTCCTGACATTTGTATCTTAGCTCTGAGGGTCTACTTTCCAAGTCTTTATTTTGTATGAGAGAAGCCCTGTGAGCTGTGAAATACTGAGAAATCATGAAAGGAGCTTCATCACTGAAGAGTTTTAGTTGATGGTGTCAACATTAGTGAAGCAAGGAAGTACTCAAATCTGGGTGGCCAATTTATGGCCTTCTCTTGCTTGGAAATAAGCTACCTGGCTACGAGATTTGCCAGAGTGTGTTACCATGTTAAACATATTTATTTAAACTGGCCTGAGTGGATGCATTGTATATAAATATTCACCACTGAGGAGCTGTGGAGACGTCAGTACAGGTGTGTGAGCCAGAGAAGACAGACAGGCTAGATTGATAGGTTTTTACCTCCAAGCTTGTAATTTGTCATATGCCTTGCACACTTAAGTGTGCTTCAGAATAGATTAATGAAACACAAATTATTTCAGAGCTCTTTTTCAGTGTTAGGTTTAGAAAATGACCCTGTTGCATATAAACCAGTCTCAGCTCTCCTAGTAACAACACGGGTGCAGAATACAGCGTCTAGGCAAGGAATTGATTGGATCACCTGCATTCTTCTTTTATTTTATTTTTTTTTGTTAAACTGAGGTTAATGACTATAGAAACCTTCCCCAGATTTGGCCTTTATGATGATACATTATAGCAATACATTAAAAGCCATCCTAGGCTGTGAAATTGAGATCCTGTATAAGAGCACTTCCCTTCTATGAGAGATTAAAGAAGCTAAAGGCACAATGTACTTCCTTAATACTAACAAACACCTACATGTTGAGTCCAATGCAACGCCCTCTATTTTCAGAACAAAAGTAATCTGATGTGTTTTTTCTGAACCTCATGACTGAAATACTAGTAAAAAAAAAAATCAAAACAAAACAAAACCCCAACAAACAAAAAACAAACAACCCTGAAAATACTTCTTTCCAGGCTAAAGGTCCACTATCAAGGTAAATCAACCATTTCAGAGGTGAATTCATATCAGCATTTAAATAAACAACAGAAAACCTCAATCCTCCTTCTGTTCACTTTGACTATCAGCTGTTTTTTCCAAAGTGTTTTGATATTTGACCCCTTTGGACAAAAGGGTCAAATATAAAAATATTGGACAATAGTTAACTTTTTAGTTACAATAATAAAACATTTATCCAATTTATAAAAGCAGCAGCAAAAGGACTATTATGTGAAAATTGAATTAATATGATTCAAAAAATGTGGAGTAAGAAACTTAGAAAAAGTTAGAGGATTATCTGCAGTAGCTCAAAGAATTATTGAAAGTGTTCTTAATTGTAAAGCAGAAATTGTTAGTGGGAAATTAAGAAAATTATCTGAAAGGATTAATTTTCAGACAGATGAAATAAAAGGAAGAAGTTAGCTATCACTGCAATACAAAAATGCACAAATACCTTCTTCAACATCTGACAAATATTCAGCATCACTGAGTATTTCAGGGGCATTGGCTTTACGAACTGCATGATTTAAATAAACAGAATGATTAAATAAAAGCAGAGACTATCAACGTGTCAACAAAACAAGCAATGTAAAACAATAACGAATGTGCAAAAAATATGACTAATACTATTTGGTTGTTGGGTTATTTTTAAAACAATCATTTCTTACAACAACAAAAGCTTGAAAAATTAGCAAAAAGTTTTGTGTGCTTTTTTAATACCTTCATCATCAGACATATCAAGAACTTCATTCATGGTTTCGGGTACATTCATTTTGTGCTTTTCTGTAACAGTCTGTCAAAGAAAAAGAGAAATCATTTCACAGTGCAGACATCTTTTATTATAAAAAATTATGTTATTTTAAAAATTAAATGTGAGGTAGGACATTTTTTTCTTCAGTTAGTAAAACAAGATTTTTTTTAGCTTCTTTTCATTTTCCTTTTTATAGATGCATAGAACTATACATTAAAAAAGACTACAGAAATAGGGAATACTCTTATAAACTATATTCACATTTTTATAGGAGAAAAAGTATGAGCTGAAAGTCTCATATCTTGATGATTGTATCAAAATAAGAAACACTGAAAAGAGTTTCATTTTAAGGGGTTTAATAAGAGCTTTTAAATAGTCATCTACATTTTGAGCAGGAATATCTTATCTCTAAACTTTCTGAGGGAAGTATTTCTCCTTCGCCACTAGAAAAATGCTGCAATCTTGGAGTTGGCTTAAACTATGATTATTTTTTTTTTAGAGGTGCTTCAGCATGAATTGTGTGTCTTTCCCACAAATGAGTACAATTATAACCACATGCAGGCTTAATGATTCCCCTTAAGGAATCTGGTCATTAAAGACACTCAGAAGTGATTGGCTGATTTTCATCCTGATGTTTGTATTGATTCAGACTCAAAGACCAATAATATATAAAAAGAATTAGAAACAGGAAAAAAAAGTAATGAATGCCTGAAATCTGTTCCAAGAATGTCTGTGTAGCCCATGAATGACACACACATGCCCATTTTACTCTCCAACACAATAAACACTGGTAAAGGCTTTTTTAAGGTCATGCAGAAGGCCCTGCAGAGATACCATTTCTCAGAAATACCCAAATATATATATATAAATAAATAAAAGAAACAACAACAAACCAACCCCACACAAAAAAAAAAAACCCTACACAGTTCCATCTTTAGAGGGGTTTTGTATTATACTATTTTTCATCACTATTACTTCTCATCCTTCATATACAAATAACAAATCATTAGCAAGTTCAGAGGACAAAAAAACTTTTCCATTTTGTTGGGTTTTGGACTCTGTTTTTTGGTTGTTTTTTTCAGGTTTCCTGTGGCCTCATGAATACTCCATTGGCAGTTAAGTGTTTTGCAGACCAGCTCCTTCATGCTCAAACGTCACAAAACTTATAACAAAACCTCACACTTCTTTCATTTTGTAGGAATTACTTGCAAAGCTTTTTAACATGTAACTGCTAAATTAGCAAAATCACATTATTTTTTTCCAAGCACTACTGGATTGTTTGAGTATAAATTACAGTAGAATTAGCTATGTTCATCCCTGGTTTCTTTAAATTTATCTTTGTGAGTTGTGTAGCCATAAGAAATGGTTTTAAAAAGTAAGTCATAAGCTTAAAAAGTAAGTCTCAGTAGTCAGACTGAGTTTTTCAGATCCTCAGCTGTAAATCAGATTTCACGTCTAGATTTGCTAAGTCTGACAATAACATACTTGTGACTGATAAGCACAATATTCTGATTTTAATGGAAATTATTTCTGGGCTTCTCTTGAGAGTAGGCATTTGGGGTAAGAGAGGCCTTTCCTTCAGTTACCTAGTTATAGACTAGGCATTCAAGTTTATGATACTCCATATAATCTCTTCCATCAGTTTTTCAGATTGAGGAAACCTATGTTTGAACCTTTCTAGAGAGAAATGTGTTCCTGAGAAAACCTAGAGAGAAGCTATAAGAAAAAAGTAATGACTGTTTTCTGACATATTTTATACTGCTTACACTGGTAGACCACATGAATGGGTGATGACAAAACATGGAACACACAGTAACTGGATTCCATAAAACTGTTTTCTGTAGAAATACATATGTGCACATAATTATCTTAGTCTCTTAATCAGAAGAAAAAAAAAAAGTTGCAGAAAGGAAAACAGTTGAAAATTTGGAGCCAATGCTCTGATGTTATGTTCCCAACACCCAATTTTGGCTTTACTAGTATGGTGGTGCATGGAGGCTCCTACCTCACAGAGCTGTCTTCTTCACAGAGCAGTTTGGCAAAATACTACTGAATAAAATATCTTCCTGAGAAATATTGTGGTTTCTGTCAATCCCCACATTTCTGATAGCAGGTATTGTCAGAGCAGTGTTAGTCCCTTCAATCTCTCCTGGCTAACACTGCAATAAACCTTCCCAAGCAGCAAGACAGACAATCTGGAGTTCATGGGTAAGTCAATGAATGGATATTTGAGGTTGCAGAAGCTGACAGTGACTGCTTGCAGAAGACAGCTTTTTACCAGCTGTCAGAAGATGCCAGGAGCTACACAATTAGGTGCTTTTCAGTACATTCCAAGCACTTTGTAGATTGGAAATGACTGGTTTATGCCAGACACACCAGTGTCTCAGTAAATCCTCTCAAAAGGCACAATCAGCTTCTATTTACACAAGTTGGTAGCAATGTCTCTGCAAGTACAAACCAGCCTGTATTCCTGTAGTTTGTGTCCTAAACAACAAGATCTGTGGAAAAACATGGCAGCTATGACCAGTCATTTACATTCTCCAGTATTCTTTCTGCACGCATACATTTGTAATATAGTGTCTATATTCATTTTTAAGACAGTGTCTACTATCTTAAAAACATATTGCTCATATTTGACTCAATATCCACTTTATATTGCTAAAAGGAAATAGGTGGAAATGAAACTGGAATTTCAGTAGACATGCAACTAAACAAAGCTGAATACACTGGCTTAGGAAAAATTCTTCCATTCACTGCTGAACTCAGCTGTACTTACAATTGTAGTCATGGTCTCTTCTGTCACCACTTTCAATGTGTCAACGACTGAAATGTAGCCAAGTCTCTTAGCGATGGCGAGGGCAGTGTTTCCATTCTAGCAGTTGAAATATTTAGAACAAAAGTTAGGCAAGGAAAATTATAGAAACTGTTAATTAACTGTAGAAGAATGTACAATAAAGGCCAAATAAATCTATGCATGTTGGCGATAGAAACAAATATATTTGGAGTAGTAGGATATATAAAGTTTGTTACTTGTTATAGAAATGGGATGAGAATGGAAAGATTTTCAGCTATTTGCTGTTCCAGTCTCGGAAGAGATGATGGCATAGAGGACACGGGGATGATGGGAATAGGTTTCCTTTGCTCTTTTCCTCTCCCACCACGCACATTTCTGTTCACGTTTCCCTTGCTCCAGAGCTGTTTGTGGGGCGGGAGAACCAAGGCCGAGGAGGAAGAGGTGGCCCCGCAGCGGCCGCTCTGCACTTACCACAGTGAGCTCGTTGGGGGCCGCGCCGTGATGGAGCAGGACGTTGATGATGTGGGTGTGCCCCTGCTGCGCAGCCTGGTGCAGCGGTGTGTACCCGTTCTGCAGGCACAGGGAGAGGGGGAGGCTGCAGTGGGGATGGCACACGGCCACCTCCACGCACCACCACAGGCAGGGGCGGAAAACTCACCTTTGTTTTGGCATTGACTTTTGCGGAGTGTTGCAGGAGGAAGTTAACAATTTTTATGTTTCCATAATGGCAGCCAACGTGTAAAGGAGTGTATCCCATCTAGAATGAGCATAAGCAATTGCCAAATGTGAATAAACTTCCCTGACAAAAAAAACCCCACAACACTACAAACCCAAAAAACTGGACATGAAACAGTAAAAATCCTTATAAGCTTTATTTCTTTGGCCTGTGAAAAATCCTCCAACCTTGGAAAAAAACCAAACTTCCCTTGAATTTCAATTTAAGTCCCATTCTCTGTGACCCTTTCTGAAAGCCTTATACTTCTATAATCTTCAACACACAATGTTGATTAAAGATTTGCCTTCCTCTCCAATGATCAACCTATCAATTCCCTGAGGCAGAGCCCAATTTTTTACATAACTTTCAAATGACCAAGTATTTAGGTTTTTGTTGTTGTGGGTATGATTGGACTTGGTGATCTGGGAGTCCTTTTCAACAATTATTATTGTGATTCTGTGGTTCTTAAACGTGTCTATAATGCCTTGCACAGACAGTTTCTCATGTTTGGTGCTCCTGTGGTGTGATAATGAACAAATAAGTAAATAAGCCATAGTATTCTAAAGACCAGTCACATTCTGACAGAAATACCTAGAAGGTAATGTCAAACAATGCAACTGATTTGCCAGCTTTGCCAGTACAATATAGTCTTACAGAAACTGGAACACCAGCTGGTGAATAGAGGCTCTAAGACAGAAAGGTCTGTTTTTTCATGTGTCTGGCCGTGCATTATGTAAACTGGAAGAAATTGCCTTCTGTTGGCAACTGCAAAGTCAAGAAAGTTTAGTGTATCCTTTTTGCTCCTATTACTTATTTTCCATTACTAGCAAACAGACTAAAAATGTTTGTCAACTTTGGGACTCCCCTACCATCTCTAAAGACAACTAAATGCCTTTTTATAGTACAGTATACACATTTTGGGATTTTTTTTTTTTCTAAAACCAGTTAGTACAAAAATAACACCAGTTAAAAACCTGACAAGATTTTTTAAAACTACTACTTATTTTTTAAACACTAGTCCTGGTAGAAAAGCAAGAGTCACTAGACTGACTCCAAACTCACATTAAAACTGACATACGTAAAATAAGTCAAACAGCATGTTGAAACCTGTTAATTGTAATAAACATTTCAGTCAACAGTTAGCATTTAACATACAATGCAAGAAAATAAAGAGGACCAAAACTTGCTTTTTGCTGCTCTTTTTCTAATCTTAGTCTATGAGAGCACACTGTTAGCAGTTTTGAAAGAGTTGGTTTTACTTGAGATGGTAAACCTATTTGAAATGATTAGATAATCTTTCTTCAAGTAATTAACTTCTCCTGCCTTATCTTCCCTACAAGACAACACTATCTCTTCTTCCTTAAGAAACTTAATCAATCCAGAACTGCACAGAGTTCAGCAGATGGCTCCCTCTGAACAGGACACTTGCTGGTTTTCTCCGTGGCACTGAGAGAGGACCCTTTTCCCCAAACCTCTCCCCCACTCACACTAATAGTTTGATGGTTTTCCAGCACATGCTTTGCCTGGCTCACAGAGATGGATTAATGGGCTTGTCCCTCTTGAGATGAGTCATCAAGATTCCTTTCCCCTTTAAAGGTCAGGTTTACTGGGCCCACTTGATGTGCTATGAGATGCCAGGAGGGTCACTGCAGGCAGCATTCACATGGGACTTCACCATTATCCAAACAGGATGAAGCTACACTGCCAGGGTAATCTGTCCTTTTGCTATTCCATGGGACTTCCAGAGAGGTATTGGTTTCATGCTCCATTACCAGTTTTTATGGAAAATCAACTGCTAGGCTGTAAAAATCCTATCTGATATGAGGAACACAAATACACTAAACACATGGTAAAATACACTGCAAACATGCACTCTTATCTTCAAGAATTCTGCTTTGGGAAAAAGGGTAGGAGATTAGACTGTCCACGATCATTAATTTAATCAGCAGAGGAAAGGTCAACTTATAATATATATGGGGAACCATGGCTATTATGTACATGTCTTGGCTGTTGGTGGAGCCAAAAACAGCCACACGACCAGAAGGAAAACACACTAATTGGGGTTGAACAGTCTGAAACTAGAACCAAAAGCTGACCTTGTGTATAGAAATGTTGAAAAATGGGCTAGTTTTGTGTCGACCAGGCTTCTGCTGCTCTTACTAGTGTTCAAAGGTGAAAGAGTGCCTTTGCTTTCCTTCTCTGAGAAGAAAAGCCTGGTGCCTAATAGGTAGAGGGACACAGGGAGTTAAAAGCTGCATTCTTTCATCCTTCATTTGTACATCCACGTCACTGAGGTGTGGCCAGGTTAGACAACTTGGTCAAAAGCTGTGAGAATGGAAGTCCTGGGGTTCAGGAGCCAGCACTACACCATATGTTTGACACTGTCTCCCACAGCATCCTTCTGGCTAAACTGAGGCAGTGTGGTCTGGATGATCAGGCAGTGAGGTGGGTTGGGAACTGGTTGAAGGAAAGGAGCCAGAGAGTTGTGGTCAGTGGGATGGCATCTAGTTGGAGACCTGTAACTAGTGGGGTCCCACAGGGGTTGGTGCTGGGACCAGTTCTGTTCAATATATTCATCAGTGACCTGGATGAGGGCACAGAGGCACTGTCAGCAAGTTTGCTGATGACACCAGACTGGGTGGAGTGGCTGACACAGCAGCAGGCTGTGCTGCCATCCAGAGAGACCTGAACAGGCTGCAGGGTTGGGCAGGGAGAAACTTAATGAAATTGACCAAGAGCAAGTGCAAAATCTGGAGCCTGGGAAAGAACAACCCCAGGTATCAGTGCAGGTTGGGAACTGACCTGTTGGAGGACAGAGAAGGAGAAAAGGATCTGAGGGTTCTGGGAGGCTGCCCATGAGTCAGCAGTGTGCTACATTGACCAAGAGGGCCAATGTCATTCTGGGGTGGATTAAAAGGGGGGTGGCTAGTAAGTCAAGAGAGGTTCTCCTGCCCTGGGTGGAAGCTGAGGCATAGGAAGTTTCATGTAAACATGAAGAGAAATTTTTTCACAGTGAGAGTGACAGACACTGGAACAGGCTGCCCAGGGGAGTTGTGGAGTCTCCCTCTCTGGAGACATTCCAAACCCACCTGGATGCATTACTGTGGGATCTGGTCTAGGTGATCCTGCTCTGGCAAGAGGGTTGGACTAGATGATCTCTGAGGTCCCTTCCAGCCCCTGACATTCTAAGATTCTATGATTCTATGTTCAAAACATGAGGTCAAAGCTGCTCAGAAGAGAGAGTGAAAACCTCATATACAAGCTATTTCTGCTAGAGGGAAGTTTCAAATGTCCATGGATTTAGACACACTAATTCCTTCATTTCATTTTGCCTCTGATGCTGCTTCACACAAGATTACCTAATTTCAGTTGTATGAACACATGCTGGGAGATGGTAGCTGTGCCAGTTACTTTAAATTAAGGTGAGGATTTTTTCTTCAGTTAATTATATACCCTTTGCAATCTAAGGAAACTACTAGCTTTGACAAACCAGGGCGGGTTAATCATTGCAAGAAAAAGAACTGGATCCAAATTCCATTCACATCAGCAGAATTCAACTTTCCATTGACTCATGAACATTAGATCAGATGCCAAATGACTACAAGGAACTTTTCCTGCAGAATAGTTTTATGCAGGGATAAGAACCTGAGCAGTAGCTAAAATGTAATCACCATGAACTGAATGCTGGGAACTCCTTACTGAGGTGAGGGTTGGCCTAAGAGCTTCCCAAGCAATGCTTGGGACCTGAACCTGACAGGGCTCCCAAGATGACCAGAGTCTTGCATCTTTTGTAGATTGTTTGTTGAGTGTACTCGGAGCTTCTGTGACCCCTGCTTCTACATACCCAAAGAATCAGGTTAGAACATGACCAAACCATCAAAACACCAGTTAAAAAAAAAAGTTGTGAAAACTCTTAATATAATTCCTTTCTCCCCCTTCCAAATACAGGCCTCTTAACATGACCAAGGTCAGCAAAACTCAGTCATCATGAAAACAACTGGAGAGATGATAGCCCAAGTCAAGGGCCATCTGCTGGGCACCCCCTGCTAATAACCCTAAAATATTAAAATCTGGAGAGTATCAGAGAGCCAAGACCAGATGATCTCAACTTTTCCTTTGATGTGATCTGTAAAGGCTCCTTCCTCTCTCCAGCCCATAACAATGAATACTGAAGAAGGAGCTATCAAACCCCTGAAATTTGCTGCAGTACAACATTGATTTCCTTCTACAAAAGGTATATACAAAGATTTACATGTGGTACCTTCATAAATGTCTAGAGGAGTAATTACTCTTTGTCACTCATGCTGTTTAAATCAGTAAAAGTAAGAACTTTTCCTCTGTCCCCTCTGAATGCATGGTAGAAATCATGACATTTCCATGGCAACATGTTCTGATCACTATTCTCCCTCTTAGACCTTTCAGTGTCCCAGAGCTGAAGCTGGAGGCTTCCTCAGAAGCTCTTGGTGCTGCTGGCCTGGTCAGATATGGCAGCTGGAAGAAAATGTGCTGAAAAGCAGCTTCTCTGCTACAGGCATCATGCACATCCTGGGCAGTGATGGGAGCACCTGCTAGCCTGGTGGCAAAATACCAGTTTCCTCTCTGAACTTCCTGGAGGTGCCTAGGAACTTTCTTTTAAGTTTGCCATACCCTGTGGTCATCTCTCATCATGTCATGTTTGATGAGGCAGTGCCTAATGCAGCACACAGTGACTGACAGCAGAGTGACAGAGATCTGACACAGCAGGTCACATCTCACTGGCTATGTTAGACCTCATCAGCCACCAGATGACATGGCTCATGTTGCTGGTGAGAAGTGTTTGTAGCAAAGGCATTGGTCAAAATAAAACTAATTAGCAAAATGCCCTTTTGATGTCCGAGATCCAGAAAGGATATCCTTTGCTTCCCATCTGCAGAACCAATTCCTCCAACTGTTTCTAGCTCTGGAAGGTACAATGTTTATAACTCAACATCCTCATGGAAAATAGATTATTTTGTTGCCTTTTCTGAAACACTCCAACTAGCAGATTCTGCCATTACACAACTAAATTAACTATAAAAGTAGTGATTTTCTTGGGTACTTGAGCTTGCTACCTTCATCCTTTAGAAAAATGTGTCCAAGAGGCTAAAATATTGCTTCAGCAGCTATCAATAACTTTTAAAACCTAATCAACAACCAAATAAACCCAGCACCAAAATTATACACATTTCTACATAGCAGTTTAGATTCAGAGTTAATTTTTCTGGCAAATTTCCAAGGGACTTACTAGACTCCAAGGGACTTACTATTTTTTAAAGTTACTTCCAAGACAAACAAGGTTTTTGTTTAATATGGCTCTAATGTGCATCACCTCCTGGCAGTCAGCTTCTAGCTGTTTTGAAGAATGGGAGTTAGAAGCTGGTAAGGGCTTATCAAATGCCACTACAATAAGTGCCAAAAAAAATTAACATAATCAGAAATACCAAGGTTTTCAATTCTAATGAAACCCACAGACATAAAGCATGCCTTATTCTCTAGATCTTCCATTTTGTTGAGGGAAATTATCACAAGCCCTGTCTATCATGTCAGCCAGTTACTTTAATATCCTCCACTGGCAATAATCATAAATCTTAACAGCTTGAATTACTGCATCTTTCTAGTCCTGCTGATTCTCAAGCTGCTCTATTTTTGTTTTTCTGCTGTAAATGTCAGACAATGAAGCTACAGTATTACTGTTAATAAGGCTTAGAAAACATTCTGTAGCCAAAGATCACAAAGGCATCCAGCCTTGGTTGAATGAAACAGAAAGATCTATGTGTAATGCACACTTCACTGCTTTGCTGATTCAGGGCATAACATGTGGCAGTACCCTGCAAAGGTTCATTTTTGCACATTATTAAGCTGGAAATTTCCACACAAATGTGTTAGTAACAACTGAGCATGTACCAAAAGCCAGAGAGAGAGAGAGAGAGAGAGAGAGAATGTACCATGAAGATACACTAAAGGTATCTGTATCTGAGTGCTCGCCATGTATGAAAGCAATTCTTCTCAACAGAACTTCCCACCCTCCCTGCCTCCTTTCCTATCTCTTTCTGCATCTGAGAATTAGATATTGCAAGAGAAAAACGGGATTGCTGATATGAGCCATTGCAGCACTCAGGCTGGTATGGGGTTCCTGTCAGAACAAGGCAGGCAGGCCTGAATACATTTCCCTGAATAAATCTGAAATAAAAAGCCCAGCTCAACCTCAAAAGAACATCATGACCTCTCAGTCACCATTATCTCCTAACAATAGTACAGTTTTAGGAACAAAAGACAGCTTAATACTGGCTTTATTTTCCAGCCAATCATCAACCAGAGGCTGTGAGAACATCAATTTCCCTCAGCAGAGGCCAAAGACTAAGTGCAGTGTAGAGATCATTTCACTAAAATGACCAGCACTGAGGTCAAAGCTCCAGATCCTGCTCTTCACCCTTGACTGAAGCAGCACTCCTCTCTTGGCCAGCCCACCACAGTAGTGCTGTATCCTACCACAACACTACTGAATAGGATAAACAGTTGAAAAATGACCTGCTGAGCCAAGAAACAATGTTTACTTGTGCCAACTCCCAGCACAAAAGCCCTGCAACAAAAGCAACATCAAATGCACCAGTACACCAGCTTTCACACGCTCAATAGGACCACCAGAGAAGGAATATCTCCTTGCAGCCATGGCTTCAGATTGATTTTTCACTCCCAATATTATGTCCAAGAAGAGCATTTCTTGTGTTAAGCATAATATTGTGTAGTGTAGAGTCTGATGGAGAGCATCAAAAGCAATTCCATTTACATGAATTCAAACACACAAATGCAATGTCAGAATGGACAAAAACTGCTGCTTTTCCACCATTCTATTATTTGCTACTTTCATATTACAATAAGGTATTTTCTGTGGCCTATGAAGTGAAGATCAGTCCAACATAGCAAGGCTTAAAACCACATTACAAAAGGTCATCTTCAAGTGGCAGGAGCAGCCTTGGGGCTTCTCAAGCACTAGTTCTGATGTGCTAAACTGGCATTGTTCACTCTTCAGTGTTAACTGAGACAGACTCAGTAGAAGGATCCCATGACACTGTCAATAAATGGACTTCAAAACCAGCAGCAATTCTTCCCTTCCTGCCATTTTCTACAATGAAGTAGAGGAAAAACATTTACTGGGAGGGAAACCACCCCAAGAGAGTTGCAATGGCTTGTGTCTGAAATCAATTTTGAAAATGCTCCAAAGTTTCAGAGCCAGGATCACACAGACTAATCTGCACAAGAGATTTCCTGTAGTATTAGACTTTTTCTTCCCTGCTATAGCTTCAAGATATAAAATATGCTTCTGCCCAATCTACTCCTCTAATAACCTGAAAAATCCCAATTGTGTGTGGGGTCCTCAGAACCTGAGGAGGACTAAGAACTCTGGTGTCAAAATAGCAAACTCTAGATGCATTCACTGGGAATGTAGGTTATATATAAATGATGATTGTGTACCACAGGTGGAAGATGATAGCTCACTGGTCCTAATCAAGAAGTTGAATGACCTGCTAAGATACATTAAATGTTCTCCCTCTACTGAAAGATACTATGCTGGGGTGACATAACTGATGCTTCCTTAACCTAGGAACATGAGAAATATGATGAATCTAAACAAAGAAAAAAAAACAAAACAAAACCAAAAAGACTACTGAATAGTCATCTAGACCACACTAAGGTAACAAAAGTGTACAGACATGAAACAGAGAGAAGAAAACAGAGGTTACTGGTGATGCTGCTGGAAGCAGAGTTCCCTAAACATATCCCATTCTACACTGTGCAGTTTCATGTCTTTTAATGCACAGTTGGCCAAATCTCTGCTGCTGTATGTCCAAAGTAACAAATCAAAACTGGACGTGCTGGATGGTTTTGTGCAAACATGCAAGCATAGCAACAGTATTTTATTTCCCAGTGCTGCTGGTTTTAGAGGCCACAGACCTTTTATTACCATAGAACAGTTAATCCATCTAAACAAGAGAGCTACAACTACAGACCTGCTATTTTACAAGCCAGTCATCTAAACTTCACCTGGATAGAACTTGTGGTCAAAGTATGGTGGTACTGACAGCAAAATGCTTTTCTTTCATTGAAGAAGTTCAGAGCTTGTCAGCTCTTTCCTTAGGAATGCAAGATGATTATTAGTTTATCCCCATTATTCCACATGGCTGTGTAGAGTCTGGAGGGCTCACCACTGCACAAACCCAGCAGATAGGACTCTGCTGAAGCCAGTGACTAAGCATCAAGTTTGCTCCACCCTAACACAATCCTGCAAGGCATCTGGGTGCTTTCTTCCTAAGGAACAGGCAGTCCATCCAGCAGAGAGGGCAAATGATCATGGTAGACAGGAGGACAAACCATTGTGGGTGCTTTTCACCATCGAGGCCTACAGGATTAGCAATACATGTTTTCCCAGACTGGTGATTTGTTACAGCACAAAGTAGTTCTGCTTAGATACACTGTGACTTTACCTGACCTACGAGTCCTTGCCCCACTTCCTGGCACCTATGGGGACATCCTATGGAAGCAAATATGTCCAGGGATACTATTCTTTACTTCCACTAGTAACAGATATAATTGAGGAGTGATGGTGAACAAGAGACTTACTGTTGGTTTCTTTGAAATTCTATGACTATTACTGATGACAGGGTTCATGCAGCAGACAGTCAAGGCACTCCTGTGTATGGTTTTACCTACTCACTAGCTCCATTTTCACAGATGCAATTCATAAATTCAGCTCCACCCAGAGGAGACCTGTGAATGATAAACTGAAGCCCCTTTTCTGTGTGTCTCTGCAGAGTCACAAGCCTCCTCCACCACACTGCCACCTTGCCAGGATTGAAGTTCAGTACAGAGCTTGTGCAACTGTGCCAGTCTGGCCCTCAGACCTGAAGAGCACACCCTGCTCTCAGCTGTGACAGTATCTCAGATGTTTCCACCATGCTAATGTGACTAAAAGGCTACTAGTCCAGAAATGGATCCTATTTGGACATTGGAGAGCAGGCAAAGGGAACACATGACTGCCTGCACCTGTCAATGTAAATGTCTTCTTAGATTGCCTACTATTTGTGGAACAGAGAAGAGTAGGAGAAAAGCAAACACTCCCAGACTAGTTGTACAGACTAGGAGGTGATTCAGCTCCAGCCAAGGCAAAAGAGCAGGTTCTGCAATGTCTGGCTACAGAAACCAAAACCAGGTAAGAACTATCTCCAGAAAGCCAACCACATGTATCTGGGTAATTGTGCAAAGACAGAACCAGGGCAGATCTCATGTGCTGCT
>VYZU01014838.1:55229-90311 GCA_013401355.1 Ceyx cyanopectus | reverse complement strand
ACAAAACCAAAAAGACTACTGAATAGTCATCTAGACCACACTAAGGTAACAAAAGTGTACAGACATGAAACAGAGAGAAGAAAACAGAGGTTACTGGTGATGCTGCTGGAAGCAGAGTTCCCTAAACATATCCCATTCTACACTGTGCAGTTTCATGTCTTTTAATGCACAGTTGGCCAAATCTCTGCTGCTGTATGTCCAAAGTAACAAATCAAAACTGGACGTGCTGGATGGTTTTGTGCAAACATGCAAGCATAGCAACAGTATTTTATTTCCCAGTGCTGCTGGTTTTAGAGGCCACAGACCTTTTATTACCATAGAACAGTTAATCCATCTAAACAAGAGAGCTACAACTACAGACCTGCTATTTTACAAGCCAGTCATCTAAACTTCACCTGGATAGAACTTGTGGTCAAAGTATGGTGGTACTGACAGCAAAATGCTTTTCTTTCATTGAAGAAGTTCAGAGCTTGTCAGCTCTTTCCTTAGGAATGCAAGATGATTATTAGTTTATCCCCATTATTCCACATGGCTGTGTAGAGTCTGGAGGGCTCACCACTGCACAAACCCAGCAGATAGGACTCTGCTGAAGCCAGTGACTAAGCATCAAGTTTGCTCCACCCTAACACAATCCTGCAAGGCATCTGGGTGCTTTCTTCCTAAGGAACAGGCAGTCCATCCAGCAGAGAGGGCAAATGATCATGGTAGACAGGAGGACAAACCATTGTGGGTGCTTTTCACCATCGAGGCCTACAGGATTAGCAATACATGTTTTCCCAGACTGGTGATTTGTTACAGCACAAAGTAGTTCTGCTTAGATACACTGTGACTTTACCTGACCTACGAGTCCTTGCCCCACTTCCTGGCACCTATGGGGACATCCTATGGAAGCAAATATGTCCAGGGATACTATTCTTTACTTCCACTAGTAACAGATATAATTGAGGAGTGATGGTGAACAAGAGACTTACTGTTGGTTTCTTTGAAATTCTATGACTATTACTGATGACAGGGTTCATGCAGCAGACAGTCAAGGCACTCCTGTGTATGGTTTTACCTACTCACTAGCTCCATTTTCACAGATGCAATTCATAAATTCAGCTCCACCCAGAGGAGACCTGTGAATGATAAACTGAAGCCCCTTTTCTGTGTGTCTCTGCAGAGTCACAAGCCTCCTCCACCACACTGCCACCTTGCCAGGATTGAAGTTCAGTACAGAGCTTGTGCAACTGTGCCAGTCTGGCCCTCAGACCTGAAGAGCACACCCTGCTCTCAGCTGTGACAGTATCTCAGATGTTTCCACCATGCTAATGTGACTAAAAGGCTACTAGTCCAGAAATGGATCCTATTTGGACATTGGAGAGCAGGCAAAGGGAACACATGACTGCCTGCACCTGTCAATGTAAATGTCTTCTTAGATTGCCTACTATTTGTGGAACAGAGAAGAGTAGGAGAAAAGCAAACACTCCCAGACTAGTTGTACAGACTAGGAGGTGATTCAGCTCCAGCCAAGGCAAAAGAGCAGGTTCTGCAATGTCTGGCTACAGAAACCAAAACCAGGTAAGAACTATCTCCAGAAAGCCAACCACATGTATCTGGGTAATTGTGCAAAGACAGAACCAGGGCAGATCTCATGTGCTGCTGCTGCTAAATGATTGTACATGATAAGAACCCAGACTGATTAGACTGTAAAATAATATATACCAAGGATATGTTATGAAAGTATAAAGAAGCTCCTGGGATTTCAGCAGAACTATTTCAGTTTCATGTCAGAATAATGTCATTGAAACCAGTAGCTGGTGTAGCAGTAAAAAAAAACCCAAACCAACACAAAATTTAAAAAAAAAATCACGTAACAATGACTTTTCCCTCTGCCATGGATTAAAGTCAGCTGAGCTGCAGCCAGAGATGATGATGTATTCAGCCCATTCTGAGATGTCAGTGTGATCATAGAATGATAACATTGCTGGACAGTCAGACACACCTGGACATTTCTGGAATGCAAGCACAGCACCCAATCTGGGGCACACACCTAGCAAAGTGTTGTGAAAGCTGCTACTCTGCACTAAAGGCATGGGTTGGATTGTGAGACTTGGCTCATTTATCTGATTTAATCAGTCCAAGTAACTAATTTCTTATCCAGCTAAAGAGATGACTCCAAGATCTAGACAATGCATGGATAATATATTATCAAACAATTAGATCATTACTGTTAAATTCTGAGCACCATATGAACCATTAGTGAGCATAAAAGTACACAGGTTCTTGGAATTTACTCACAACAACCCTCTTAAAATCAATACTATGAAGTGGGAGGCATCATTGCTTGGGGTCTCAAAAGCTGCCCCCAAGCACCTTGGAAAGCCAGGTCTCTTATTTAGGAGTTCAAATATTTACTTTAGGCAAAACCATTTATAGGCAAGTAAATTTGCAATGGACCACCATCACATATGTGTATTTAATATTAGATAATAGTAATAAAAGTCAAGATTTCAAACTTATCCTCAAGAGTTTAATGATTCTTCCCTAATATTATTTTTAAAGGTAGAACAATATTTACTGACAACCTAGCAGGCTAATGCTTACCATGAGGAGAACAATGGTTTAGTCTGAACTTGGGACAACAGAAAAAGTCAGTGAAATTGCATTGCTTTGCAAAATGAAGAGGTTTTGGGATTCAGAGACATCCAATCATGAAGGCTGAGTGAAGCTGTAGGAGTAGTTCATCTTCACAAATGAACTCTGGCTTTATTGCAGAATCAGATCTATAGATGGTTATTTAGTATCAGCCCAGAGGAGGAGACCACTTCATAAAGTCTCTTAAGTCACAAGAAAAAGTATTAACCACTGAAGAGCCAAGAATGCCTACGCTGGAGTTCTGTTGCTTCTTTTGTTGTAATACAGATGTTTTAAGTAACAACTGTATTTTGTGTTTTGTATCTGTGTTTTGTTTTTACTGACAGCTGAATGGAAAGTATGTGCAAAATGCCAAAAGCAGATGAGAATAAGCATATGGGGAAAGATTACATGACTCTCTGTAGAGAGAGTTCAAGCTATTCCAAAAGTTCCCTTACACAAAAACCAGATCAATGTCCCTTACCTTCAGTGAAACAGAGTAGTAGGATACAATCTAAATCTATAATGATGTAAATATTTTCAAGAAAAAAAGCTTACAGATCAAAGACTGAGCATATCACTAAACACTGAAGTTTATATATCTTTAGTTTTCAGTATATATTCTATAACAAATAATTACAAGGCATTTTTCTCCGCTGTTATTTCAATTTCACCTTGAAATTAGTCTAGCCCAGTCTACAGGCTCATGTCTCACTGAAAGGAAATAATACATGTTGGCAGCAGTGTTTGTACCTTTGTCTGGGCATCAACAGCAGCTCCTTGGTTAGCAAGAACCTCTGCTACATTGACCCTGTCCTCTTGAGCAGCCAGGTGGAGCGGTGTCAGTCCACTCTGAAAATTAGAAGCAACAGTCAATAATTTTCAAAGGAGGCATGTAGATATTAAAATGCAGATTAAGGTACCAGTCAGAGTCAAAAAATCCTACTGAATTTAAAGAAATTATAAATTCCACTTTCACTGTGTAACGTGCTAAAGTTGCATAGTTGTTTTTTTTACCTCCTGACTAATTCAATTTCTTAGAATGAATAAGATTTTAAAAGAAATATTGTTGTTTACACTTACACAATTTTTCTAGAAGTAACATTCACTCAGACTTCTCCTTAACTTTCACTCCTCAACCATTTTTAAACACAGAAAAGACAAAATTGCATTTCTCTGAGATCAAGTCCATTTCTCTCTGGCCAGGGAGCATATAGACATCATGAGAAAATCTGCTGAGGAGACTGCTAGGAATGGGAAATAATATACTTTATTTACAAATTACAGCTATTTTTTACTTTTCCTGTTCCTACTTCTGTAACACCAATGATAGAAGAGCAGGCAGCAGCAGTTGGCACATCAGGCAGAAGCTACTAAGTCTCCTGCCCTTGATCCCAAACTCATGTCCACAGCACACTCAGTACCAAAGGCAGCTATTCTGACAGCATAGGTCTGTACTGTAAGTGCAGTCCTGACAACAGTGCGGCTTAGTTGGGTCACGTTATGCAAATATATAACAGTAACCATCTGTAAATTAGCAAATGTAGCCTAGATATTATGGGCCCAACCTAAAATGATTTAATAAGCACTCAGTGCCCACACTGAGGCTCTGAGTATTCAGCTCCCAACCACTCTGTGGAACCCAAAGGAAGCAAATATTCTTTTCATTCCCCTTGCAAAACTCAAAAGTTCAAGTGCTTTAAATATCTGGCTTCAAATGTAAGTTCTGAGCTCAAAGGAAATGTGAATATGGGGAAACTGTTTTCAAAAGTTGGCATTATCAGTATAATGAGAAACTAGAGATTACAACAGAACAGTAACAGATTGAAGGATGTTGAGGGTAATTAACCCCTGGTGGGACTGAATCAAAATGCCAAACAGCTGGAATCATGCTCTCTGTATTAGCCTCAGCAGCAAAACCACAAGAGCCAATGTGATGCAGAATGTGTACATGGCAAATGGCCTTGTGGGGATAGAAAGTACATCCCACACTGCATAAGCTCACATACTTGATTGAGACTGGGTAAAAAAAAAAAAATCAACATCTGCAGAGAAGCTTCCTGAAGGAGGGCCCCAAAATAACCAAACTGCAAAGTCAGAAACAGGAAAACACAGCAGCCCTGTGCAGCATCACCCACAGCCTCAGAGCACACCAGGGCTTTCTACCAGCTGAGAATAAGAAATATTTTCCATTAAAAACTTGTCTCTTNATCACTAAACACTGAAGTTTATATATCTTTAGTTTTCAGTATATATTCTATAACAAATAATTACAAGGCATTTTTCTCCGCTGTTATTTCAATTTCACCTTGAAATTAGTCTAGCCCAGTCTACAGGCTCATGTCTCACTGAAAGGAAATAATACATGTTGGCAGCAGTGTTTGTACCTTTGTCTGGGCATCAACAGCAGCTCCTTGGTTAGCAAGAACCTCTGCTACATTGACCCTGTCCTCTTGAGCAGCCAGGTGGAGCGGTGTCAGTCCACTCTGAAAATTAGAAGCAACAGTCAATAATTTTCAAAGGAGGCATGTAGATATTAAAATGCAGATTAAGGTACCAGTCAGAGTCAAAAAATCCTACTGAATTTAAAGAAATTATAAATTCCACTTTCACTGTGTAACGTGCTAAAGTTGCATAGTTGTTTTTTTTACCTCCTGACTAATTCAATTTCTTAGAATGAATAAGATTTTAAAAGAAATATTGTTGTTTACACTTACACAATTTTTCTAGAAGTAACATTCACTCAGACTTCTCCTTAACTTTCACTCCTCAACCATTTTTAAACACAGAAAAGACAAAATTGCATTTCTCTGAGATCAAGTCCATTTCTCTCTGGCCAGGGAGCATATAGACATCATGAGAAAATCTGCTGAGGAGACTGCTAGGAATGGGAAATAATATACTTTATTTACAAATTACAGCTATTTTTTACTTTTCCTGTTCCTACTTCTGTAACACCAATGATAGAAGAGCAGGCAGCAGCAGTTGGCACATCAGGCAGAAGCTACTAAGTCTCCTGCCCTTGATCCCAAACTCATGTCCACAGCACACTCAGTACCAAAGGCAGCTATTCTGACAGCATAGGTCTGTACTGTAAGTGCAGTCCTGACAACAGTGCGGCTTAGTTGGGTCACGTTATGCAAATATATAACAGTAACCATCTGTAAATTAGCAAATGTAGCCTAGATATTATGGGCCCAACCTAAAATGATTTAATAAGCACTCAGTGCCCACACTGAGGCTCTGAGTATTCAGCTCCCAACCACTCTGTGGAACCCAAAGGAAGCAAATATTCTTTTCATTCCCCTTGCAAAACTCAAAAGTTCAAGTGCTTTAAATATCTGGCTTCAAATGTAAGTTCTGAGCTCAAAGGAAATGTGAATATGGGGAAACTGTTTTCAAAAGTTGGCATTATCAGTATAATGAGAAACTAGAGATTACAACAGAACAGTAACAGATTGAAGGATGTTGAGGGTAATTAACCCCTGGTGGGACTGAATCAAAATGCCAAACAGCTGGAATCATGCTCTCTGTATTAGCCTCAGCAGCAAAACCACAAGAGCCAATGTGATGCAGAATGTGTACATGGCAAATGGCCTTGTGGGGATAGAAAGTACATCCCACACTGCATAAGCTCACATACTTGATTGAGACTGGGTAAAAAAAAAAAAATCAACATCTGCAGAGAAGCTTCCTGAAGGAGGGCCCCAAAATAACCAAACTGCAAAGTCAGAAACAGGAAAACACAGCAGCCCTGTGCAGCATCACCCACAGCCTCAGAGCACACCAGGGCTTTCTACCAGCTGAGAATAAGAAATATTTTCCATTAAAAACTTGTCTCTTGCCTTTCTACTTTAGCCACATAAATCTATACTGAACCTGCACTTTACAACATCTCTGATGTCCAGTGGGGCATTTAAAGAATTAAGGCTGCACATCTGCTAGAAACATTAATATAGGGAAGACTTAAGGGCCTATAAATTCACACATAGAGAAACTAAAATCTATCAACTTCACCCTTCTGCCCCCAGGAGAAACTGCACCAAAGTCATTGTGCTCTAGGAACGTCTTCCAGGGAGGAAGAATCACTTCTATTAATAAATAAAATATCTCAGACAACCTTGCTGTTATTATCCAATTAAAAAAAAAAAAGTCATCTTTCCTTAATAAGTTAATTGTGACTGTTGTTTAATGGGCAGGCCATGTACCCAGAGGCTGATAAATGACACGTGCCAAGACCACAAACTGCTACAGGGGGAAGACATTTTCTATCTGGGTGTATTTTGGTAGACTAGCATAATGTGGAAGGAAGGGAGATTGTTTACAAAGTTGCTTTGCATCATGTGCTGCCGTCAAAACTGGGGTGTTAGAAAATGCAGTTCATTCAGTGGGATGGGGCGTGTTGAATGCTGTTCTCTTTTCTGGAAGAAATGCTCATGTGTATGCAAACAACTGCAGTGGTTTTCCAAAGGTGCACAATAACTGTGGACATGATTTCATTACAGACCCCTGTCATTTTCAGCAGGGAGAACACTTACCTTGTTGCTGAGATTGACATTAGCATTTCTTGTAAGAAGTAATGACACCATGTCCACGTGGCCATCCTGAGAGGCAAGATGAACAGGGGCAATACCCTGCCTGGTTACAGCATTAGCATCAGCACCATATTCCAGCAGTGTAGTTGCAATGTCCATCTGGTTTTTCTTGGCAGCTATGTGCAGTGGTGTATAGCCATTCTGTCAACAGAAAGAATTTCATTGCAAGCTACTCATTAAACAGCATGAGAAATCACATTCCTGTGACCACCCAATTCTAGGAAAGTTAAGTCATCAGTTCTAAAAATTCTGTCAAATGTAATAAAATACAGTAACAGCTAGTTGTACAAATTTATGTATCAGATCTTTAAGAAGTCTGTTTTGCAAAGTGTTGCTAACAAATAGGAGGATTCTGAAAGAAACTTTCAAATTTTGAAAAAAAGACAAACAAACCAGAACTGTTCAGAAGAACACAACCTATAGCAAAAGGAATTTGAGTCTCATTTAACTGACACTTAGTACTTTTCCTTAAATGTACATAACATCCTTAACAAACAGAGGAGTGGGATGTATGTTCGTAGCCAAGAACAGCTGTTATTGTTTGGGTTTTTTTTCCATTTCCCAGTGAAAAAGAAAGGATTATGTACTTGAAATTCCACCTGGCTTGGCTGCTCCCTACACCCCACAGGGCAGCAAGGCTGGACTACACAGCAAGGCAGGTAACAACAGATGCAGGGTGATGCAGGTAAAAGTAAAGAATAAATATATAGAGAGTTAAATAAATAAATATGAGTTTTAATAGTCATGGGGAAGTGAGAGATGCATAGCACTAATTCCATGCGGTAGAGGTTCTGCAGCCTTCAAAATTAAATTTGGATTTAGCTCAGACCTTAATATCTAATTCAAATTACACTCAGGAAACACAGTGCCACAATTAATAAGGGAAATATATGGCCACTGAATTCTCCCTTTTCTCAACAAATATAAAGGGATCAAGAAAAACAGGTTTTGGGGGTGAGAGGGAGGAGATGAATTACAAAGTGGATTCCACATTAAAATCAGGCGTGATCCTAATTTTTGTCTGTTAAAAAAAAGAAGATTTGTCAGAAAAACTGTTTGTATCACAGTGCTGTACTCTGTCAGGGTCACTTCCCATACCCTTTCACCAATCACTCTTCAAGGCAAATGCTGCTAGGTCAGGCTAATGAGCCACTCTTAAGATCAGTGCTAAAGGCAGGAGTGTGACTGGTGAAACTAACTGTGGAGCCAGTGATGAGAGATGCCATTACACATTTGTTTATTAGACCACATTTACAAAAGAAACGGGGAATCATCTGCTGTTACCAACAGCATCTTTCAGATGACTGCACAGTGGGTGCCTAAAGCAACAAATATGCTCCCGTTAATTTTGTTTAGCATTGACACTCTACACAGTGTTGCTGTGGCTCTCTTGCTGCAGAATAACAACAAATGCTTTCTTTTGGGAAGCCTTACAGCTGGCACTTGAAGGCCTGAAGTGGCAGCTGCAGAACTGTTCTTCTAAAGCTAGGGAAGCTAAGATGACCTGACACATGAGTTTGTGTAACATTATACAACAGTCTATAGCACTTCCACCTTGGTTTGGATTTCCCAAGCCCTTGGCAGTGGCTGCTGCAATCCCTGTCCCTACAGGACGCACAGCTTCCACTGGCAGTTTCTTTCAGTGAAAACTGGGTCAGTCCCATCCTCTTCAAAAGGCCCCTTCTTCCCTGCAGTGGCATTTAAGAGTGCTGTGTTGCAGTAGTAAAAGATCAGAGATCCCTCCAGTTCACCTCCTGGGGCAGTGCTCTGGCTGGTTGCCACTATCGAAATGATTGATTCTAAACTGTGCCATTGCTGCTGGCTGTCCATGTTGGTTTAACTTTCCTCTCTTTTGCACTATATACTCTGGAACCTACCATGTATGACAGACTCCATCCTCTTCCTCAGCCATGCAGAAGGCCTCTAGAGTTATGGCTGCATTCAGTCATGTGTGAGAGGACAGCAATCAAGGACTGTTGTCTGTCTACACTACTGGCTTTTCCACTAGCTCTCCCTTTTCCACAGTGTTTTTTTGCAATGATTTTTAGGAACATGTTTGGCTTGTTTCAGATGAGGGATTTAACTGCACTTACCCCACTTGACCCTACACAAGCTTTCTTCCTGTTTTACTTATTGTTGCTGTCCAAGTATTGATTACTGATTCCTACTGAAAACTTGGATCCACAAAAGATATAGACATTATAAGCTGCTATAAATTATTTCTTCTACTTGGAACTAGAATACATTTAAATAGTTTTTTCTTTCACATCTCCTGAAATCTTACACAATGTGTTGTCTTGCCCACAGTAAACTGCGGGCAAAGCAGGAATGTTCTTATCCCTTTACACTGAGGTGGAAGTATTGTGAAGTACATTAATAACGACATACATTGTACTGAGAAGTCGATCACACCTCAGAAGTTACCCTGTGGCACAATACAGGAGAACTACTGTTAGGGTTAGGGCATTAACTCCAAACTCACCTGCACAGATGGTTAAGATGCAATATATAAGAACCATAAGAACAGTTTGGGCAGGAAGGGCCCTTTCAAGGTCATCTAGTCCAACCCCCCTGCAGGGAGCTATGTATATAAATTTGCTTGGCTTTCAGAAGGTACTAAAGAGTCTGGACAAGCGAAAACAAGGCTCAGTATTGACGAAAGCGGAACTTTATTGGAACTAGAGATTTTATATGTTTCTATATCTGTATTTACATTTTTTTTTGTTGGTTTGTTTTTATTTATTTATTGCTATTTTATTCACTGGTGGAATTATTTGAACAGCTTTATGTGGTTGTGAGACATTAATAAACAAGTTCACTGAGCCCACCTGTAATTGCAAGTATTAGAAAAAGCAAGCCTAGAAAAAGCAGAGGTAGACAGGCAATAAAGTGACTCAAAAAACCTAAGCATTGTTCCCCCAGAGTGGCCAGTACTTGTACCTTGGCGGATGCATGAGGTGAAGCTCCCTGGTCCAACAGTAGGAGTGCCACTTTTTGATTATCGTAGTGTGCAGCTACGTGCAGTGGTGTTAAACCGCTCTAAAAACACATGCAGAACAAACAAGTGCTGTTATAGACCCACTCCAGCCAAAATACAACAGTGTGGAAAATTGGAGTGGAAAAGGTGAAAAAACATATTTGTTATTCATTCATGTNATATCTAATTCAAATTACACTCAGGAAACACAGTGCCACAATTAATAAGGGAAATATATGGCCACTGAATTCTCCCTTTTCTCAACAAATATAAAGGGATCAAGAAAAACAGGTTTTGGGGGTGAGAGGGAGGAGATGAATTACAAAGTGGATTCCACATTAAAATCAGGCGTGATCCTAATTTTTGTCTGTTAAAAAAAAGAAGATTTGTCAGAAAAACTGTTTGTATCACAGTGCTGTACTCTGTCAGGGTCACTTCCCATACCCTTTCACCAATCACTCTTCAAGGCAAATGCTGCTAGGTCAGGCTAATGAGCCACTCTTAAGATCAGTGCTAAAGGCAGGAGTGTGACTGGTGAAACTAACTGTGGAGCCAGTGATGAGAGATGCCATTACACATTTGTTTATTAGACCACATTTACAAAAGAAACGGGGAATCATCTGCTGTTACCAACAGCATCTTTCAGATGACTGCACAGTGGGTGCCTAAAGCAACAAATATGCTCCCGTTAATTTTGTTTAGCATTGACACTCTACACAGTGTTGCTGTGGCTCTCTTGCTGCAGAATAACAACAAATGCTTTCTTTTGGGAAGCCTTACAGCTGGCACTTGAAGGCCTGAAGTGGCAGCTGCAGAACTGTTCTTCTAAAGCTAGGGAAGCTAAGATGACCTGACACATGAGTTTGTGTAACATTATACAACAGTCTATAGCACTTCCACCTTGGTTTGGATTTCCCAAGCCCTTGGCAGTGGCTGCTGCAATCCCTGTCCCTACAGGACGCACAGCTTCCACTGGCAGTTTCTTTCAGTGAAAACTGGGTCAGTCCCATCCTCTTCAAAAGGCCCCTTCTTCCCTGCAGTGGCATTTAAGAGTGCTGTGTTGCAGTAGTAAAAGATCAGAGATCCCTCCAGTTCACCTCCTGGGGCAGTGCTCTGGCTGGTTGCCACTATCGAAATGATTGATTCTAAACTGTGCCATTGCTGCTGGCTGTCCATGTTGGTTTAACTTTCCTCTCTTTTGCACTATATACTCTGGAACCTACCATGTATGACAGACTCCATCCTCTTCCTCAGCCATGCAGAAGGCCTCTAGAGTTATGGCTGCATTCAGTCATGTGTGAGAGGACAGCAATCAAGGACTGTTGTCTGTCTACACTACTGGCTTTTCCACTAGCTCTCCCTTTTCCACAGTGTTTTTTTGCAATGATTTTTAGGAACATGTTTGGCTTGTTTCAGATGAGGGATTTAACTGCACTTACCCCACTTGACCCTACACAAGCTTTCTTCCTGTTTTACTTATTGTTGCTGTCCAAGTATTGATTACTGATTCCTACTGAAAACTTGGATCCACAAAAGATATAGACATTATAAGCTGCTATAAATTATTTCTTCTACTTGGAACTAGAATACATTTAAATAGTTTTTTCTTTCACATCTCCTGAAATCTTACACAATGTGTTGTCTTGCCCACAGTAAACTGCGGGCAAAGCAGGAATGTTCTTATCCCTTTACACTGAGGTGGAAGTATTGTGAAGTACATTAATAACGACATACATTGTACTGAGAAGTCGATCACACCTCAGAAGTTACCCTGTGGCACAATACAGGAGAACTACTGTTAGGGTTAGGGCATTAACTCCAAACTCACCTGCACAGATGGTTAAGATGCAATATATAAGAACCATAAGAACAGTTTGGGCAGGAAGGGCCCTTTCAAGGTCATCTAGTCCAACCCCCCTGCAGGGAGCTATGTATATAAATTTGCTTGGCTTTCAGAAGGTACTAAAGAGTCTGGACAAGCGAAAACAAGGCTCAGTATTGACGAAAGCGGAACTTTATTGGAACTAGAGATTTTATATGTTTCTATATCTGTATTTACATTTTTTTTTGTTGGTTTGTTTTTATTTATTTATTGCTATTTTATTCACTGGTGGAATTATTTGAACAGCTTTATGTGGTTGTGAGACATTAATAAACAAGTTCACTGAGCCCACCTGTAATTGCAAGTATTAGAAAAAGCAAGCCTAGAAAAAGCAGAGGTAGACAGGCAATAAAGTGACTCAAAAAACCTAAGCATTGTTCCCCCAGAGTGGCCAGTACTTGTACCTTGGCGGATGCATGAGGTGAAGCTCCCTGGTCCAACAGTAGGAGTGCCACTTTTTGATTATCGTAGTGTGCAGCTACGTGCAGTGGTGTTAAACCGCTCTAAAAACACATGCAGAACAAACAAGTGCTGTTATAGACCCACTCCAGCCAAAATACAACAGTGTGGAAAATTGGAGTGGAAAAGGTGAAAAAACATATTTGTTATTCATTCATGTCTCCAGAGATTTTTATAACCTTAGAAGCAAAAAATAAAACAGACACCTGAAAATCCTTACCGAGCTGTGAAAGCCCTTTTCACTTTTCCCAGGGAAGATTAACAGAGAAGCACATAGCTGTGCTGTCCCCAGGACAGAGCAGGTAAGGAATTTTGACCTTGAGGTCACACCCTCATCAGTGCTTTTCTTTTACTGTAGGGGAAAAGTAAACTGTCCCTGGGATCTGTAAAAATCCAAGCTGGGTCTGTTTAAAAAAGCTGATGTCCTACTGGGTCTTGCTCCATGTCATGAGACTCTGGGGAGCAGAGCAGCTGCCTCAGAACTCTGATAAGGACTGTAACTAGTCTGGGCAGGAAGGCAAGGGAATGGTTTGTCTCCATTCCCCTGGATGGGTACAGAGATTGTCAATTAATGACAATAAAAGTAACTTTTTTTCAAGAGTTTGCTGTCTCTTGGCTGTACCAACAGGGACTGCAATATTGCAAGAAACTCATTCCAGTTAAACGCAGGCTGTGATACTAGTGTGATGGTTAAGTAGGTAAAAGGATATTAGAATAGCATGTGCATTTAGGTATTTGCTGTGCAAGTGGCAGTGGCTTCTTCTGTCCTACCTTTCCAGAAGCATCAGGAGATGCATTCTTCTGAAGCAGGAGGTTGGCTACCTCCATTTTCCCATATTTTGCAGCCACATGTAGAGGAGTAAATCCTTTCTGTAAGACAAAGCAATTATATAGCAGCCTTTTGCACTCTTTGTCAGGGTAAAGTTTGTCTCTCATCTACAAGCATATTGCTATTTCGATTCATCCTCTTATATAGTCCTGAGTACAGGCAGCAATTCTGCAGATTCCCAACTGTCCTGGCAGGTCTGAGGGTCCTCCCTTGCAAGACAAAGCTCTATTTACATTAAAACAACTGTAAAAAGGAGTCAGTTCCTTTCTTCATACCACCAAAGACCCAAGGACAAGGCTAGTTAACTGCTTATCAACTCCCAGGAATTCCTGCCCTGCATTCCTTTCATTCTGAGAAAAGGCATGACTAATTGCTGGGGCATGTTATATATTATGCTCTGAGGTAAAAGCATGAAGCTTTTTACCCTTTTAACAAAATGTAGCTCACTGTTAAATTATGTGTATATCTTTTCCTGCAGTATTTAATTCACAAATTAATTTTTATATATTATATATGTATATAAATTTCCTGCAGTATTTAATTCACTTGCTACAGGTATATTTTACTTCTGAAGCCACCACTTTTGGAACTCCCTTACCTTGGTAATGATAGATAAAGATGCACCATGATCCAAAAGAACAGAAGCTACATCTTCATGTCCTTCTCGAGCAGAAAGATGCAGGGGAGTATAGCCAGATGTTGTAGCTGCATTGGGAGATGCTCCTTGCTGTAGCAGCTGCTGAACTATATCTGCCTTTCCCAGTCGAGCAGAAATGTGCAGTGGCGTTTGGTCATCCTAAACGTGAAGGAAATAACCCAGAACTGCACAAGAAAACTCAGGCTCACATTTTGTCAGAAAAATCTTTGCTCGCGTTCTAACACTTTTCAAAATTACAGACAAGCTTTAATTCTACTGAGATCTTTCTTACTTACATGCTTGTCTCTCTTTTCCTTTTTTTTTCACCCATTAATTTTCTTCCCCTTACTGTTTCCTGGAACTGTTTTCCCCATGATTTTGTATCTTTCTTCAATGGCTCTCGACTGTTTCTTTTTCATCCTCCTTTATCTTCCTCAATTGCAATTGATTCTATATATGCTACATTCCCTTACTATGCCTCCTTACTTTAGGACATGTTCCTTAGAGGTACAACTATTTTTGAATACATACGAAGTGATGTTTTAGGGACATGATAGAAGACATCAGCAGCCTAAGCTTTACAGTTTTGAAGAAATAAAAGCAGACTTGAGGCATTCCTTCCCCTCTTTGTTTCTCACCCCAAAATAAAACTCTTCAAACACAATAGTTGATATTAAAAGCTGACAGAAAAGACCAGACGTGGTAACAACTTGACATCTGCCTTCTCTCTTACATATAGATGACTCATGACTACAGTAACATGCATGTATCAAAACATCAGTGGTCATGACACCAAGGCCCTTGTCTTCATCTCCCTTTCTCTTCTCAAAAGATGAATGTGTTCCTTGCTTTGTTAGATAGAGGGTTATTATACCTGGACCATCACCTTACCTTAGCTTTAGCCTCCACCTGGGCTCCATTTTGTACCAGGTATCGAACAACCTCTGTTTGGCCAGCTCTGGCTGCCATGTGCAGTGCTGTTTCTCCTCTCTAGCAAGAGCAGCAAAAATAAAATATCATTAAAACCACCACAGGAAAAACAATCTCCAGCACATTTCATAAATACAAAAATACTGGTGACCCAGAATAATCTCCACTAGAATATTTTACAGTAGTTGTCTGTGAGCAAGATGGGAGAGATTAAGTCAATATTTAACTTCAGCTGTGTGCTACAAAGCAATTTATTTCAGGGTCAGTTTTCCAACACAATAGTGCCTTTGTCACTACTCATTTGTTGAAGAAAGATTTTTGTATTTACTAGCATTTTACTAACAATATAAAAAAAATTCACATCCATTTAAATAGAGCCTAATTTTGAATTTTGTATATTTGGACTAACACATCCTATGCCTAGGGACCTATGCCCCTACCACCAATTGTTATCTGACAAACACTGAGATGAGTGAACAAGTGAAAAAAAATCATTACAAGTACATTACTGTAAGGCTTCACAGGCTTAATGAAAGACAAGGAAACCACTATAAATTCAGGAAGGAAACTGCTTTCTGTATTTTTGGACATCAGTATGTCTTTAGGTGCAAACACAGGCTAATGTAGAGCATATAGATTAGATTTACAGCATATAGATTAAATTACAGCATATTAGATTATATAATCTAACAAAATTAGCAGATTAAGACTTTAATATGAGATCATCTCATAACTACACCTGTGTAAAGGGATATTTTGAGGCCAGTTACAAAGAATCAACAAGCTTCTACTTTCTTTCTATTTCCCAACTTTTAAACATCCATCTAACAATGACTTCAGTTTTTCCATGTGCTCTGGGAGCTTTTGAGCACCCAGTGCACATCCAGTAGAAAAGCACACTTGCACAGCTATGTAGATACATATGTCCTAATATATATTGCCCAATAAGGCACTAGGTCCCAACAATCTGCTGCAATGTGTTGATAACATTCCTTAAGTAGTGGAGTCCTGGGAAAAGAGCACTCAATAATCAAGCACATGCATTAAAAATTTCATATGAAAAGCTACAGTATGTTCTCAGTCTATATTTCAGAAAATAAAGAGAACAGACTCTACTTAAGGTCAGTCTCTTTTGAGGTTTCCTCAACCTGTCAAGCATCTCAAGTCAGTAGACAACACTTTCCTGTGAGTCCAGCAGGAGCCAGAACTGCTCGATGGACGTGAGCCATCGCTGGGCCGAGGCCTACTGTCTGAGGGACAATGAGGCCAAGGGCCGGGTCCTGCATTTTGGTCACAACAACCCCCAGTAGCTCCAGGCTGGGGGAGCAGTAGCTGGAAACTGCCCAGTAGAAAGGGACCTGGGGGTGCTGGTAACACCCAACTGAACATGAGCCAGTGTGTGCCCAGGTGGCCAGAAGACCAACCAACCATCCTGGCCTGGATCAGAAGCAGCGTGGGCAGCAGAAGGAGGGCAGTGCTCATGCCCTTGTAAGTCCTCATCTCGAGTGCTGGGTTCAGTGCTGGGCCCTCATTATAGGAAAGACACTGAGGGGCTGGAATGTGTCCAGAGTTGCTGCCAAGCTCCTGAGGGGCTGAGAGAAGGAGAGGCTGAGGGAGCTGGGCATGGTCAGTGTGGAGAAGAGGAGGCTGAGGGGGGACCTCATTGCCCTCTCCAGCTCCCTGACAGGAGGGTGCAGAGAGGTGGGTGAGGCCTCTGCTCCTGAGTCACTAATGACAGAACCAGGGGAATGGGCTGAAGCTGCAGCAAGGGAGGTTTAGATTGGATATTAGGAAGAAATTCTTTATGGAAAGAGTGGTGAGGCCGTGGAACAGGCTGCCCAGGGAGGGGGTGGAGTCACCATCCCTGGAGATCTTTAAAAAAAAGAGTTGACTTGGTGCATCAGGACATGCTCTAGGGGCAGGCAGGGAGGGGATTATTTGTGTTTTTCTCATGGTCGGGTATTTAGGTTTTTTGTAGTTGTAGGTGTGGTTGGACTCAGTGATCTAGGAAGTCCTTTCCAACCAGGATTATTCTGTGATTCTGCTATAGAGGTTGCTGGTGAATGAGGTGCTTCACAACAACGCTGATCCCAGCTATTATAATCTACTCCCAGTTATGCTGAAAGGAAACCTGTTACTCACCACATTGGTAGCATTGGGTGATGCTCCATGATGCATTAGCTGCGATACAATATTTACATGTCCCATGAAGGCAGCAACATGGATTGGAGTTAGGCCCGACTGAAAACCAAACCAAAACCAAACCACAAGTTACTTTAGAGCAAATAAACCCAAATGCTTGCTATTCTGAGAGGATCTTCTCAAAAGCATAAACACATATTTAAACTAAAGGGCACGCAGAACTGGAAACACCTAAGAATGTGATTCATGAGCAAACATAAAACAACCTAGGAATTCAGTAATTAAGCAAATAAGCAAGATTTCATCCTCAAGATTTTGCTAAATGATATTTTGGAGCACAAAAAAATAAAAGATAAAAGGCAGAAATATTATCAGTACAAAGACAAGACTTTCAGAAACTTTCAGTTAATGAAAAAAAAGATGTGGTGGCCACTGTCCTCATGAAATCATGTTGCTTTTTGGATGAACAAAAAGGTCTATTGAACTTAGTGGTGAACTCTATCCCCACTGTTTCTCCAAGATAAAAGGAATTAAAAACACTGGCATCTGGCCAGAGAAGCACAGACACAAATAACATGGACTGAAGAGAATTCCCCTTCCCTCAGGACCTTGTGGCATCATCACCATCACAAATCTGCACTACTACACTTATAAAAGACACAAAAGACCAACTGGAGAGGAAGAGAGGGAGGGAGAAGGGGAAGGAAAAAAAAAGGAGCAGTCATTTAGTAGGACATGACCTCAAAGATTCTGCTTTAGAAATCCAATAAGTAGTTAATATTTCTCTGCATAGAATTACCCTAAAGCCTCTTCACAGCTGCCTTTGCACAGCTGTACCAACAGTCAGCCAAAAGCTGCAGAAGGGGGTTTTGCTACCAAGAGAAAGAGAAAGCTCAGCTCAGCCCTAGGAATCCTGTGATTTCGGCAGCTTCTCCATAGATGTAGAAAAGTCCTAGGGGGGTGGAGGTGAGGGAATTGCACCTTTGTTGTTTTTTCTCATGCAGAAGAGCAAACATGAACAGGAAGGCAGAATAACAGGTTGAGTATGTTATTTCTTTTCCCTGTTTCACATGATTTAGTAAATGCATTGAAAATAATAGACCGCAGGAAATACAAGGCATGTGTGTCATCTTTGACCATAAACACTAACTCAGACTGGAGGGTATTAAGTTTGCAACAGAAAAAAAATTGCATTCTCAGTAATGCAAATTACCTATAATCTACTAGAAAAATGTAATAAGCATTATGTTTAATAAGCAGTTTATATGCAACAATGACTACTTGTAACGTTTGGTACATTTCCTCTAGTTGCAATGACACTGTTTATTCACATCTCTCAACCAACACTTGTTTGCTCTGAGAATTCTTTGGGGAGGAACAGTCTGAAGCTTTCTGTCCAGTTTGTTTTGATGACCAGATACAAACTTTCTGACTAGAGAATTGCAGGGTATGGCTTGGTGCTGAGAACCAACTCCTAACTCAGCTTTGATAGGTTATTACCATATAGGCAGTGGAAGGGTCAGGCAGGAAGGCAGAGCCCTGCAGTCAAGTATGATAATAAGTTTCAACAAGTGCAGTCATATGTGGTTTGAGATCCCAAGGGATCGTGGTGAGAAGTGAAGAACTCTTGCTTTTGGAAAGAATTGCTTGAAAAAAGTAATTCAGAGATCAAACTGGTAACCTGCCTCATTCACATGAGACTGTGTAGTTAAGTCGTGCTGTTGCTTTCATTCTCTTAATCCTTTGCATTTAAAGGGGATAAAATCCAATAGATACTTTTTTTACTTCCACAGTGACTGATACAGAGGAGAGGCCATCAAATTTCTCCTGTTAAGGTTGTCTGTGCTTCTCACTCATGCTAACATGCTCTGAAAGATGCATCTACAACCCCTATGGTATTTAAAAACTAGTAGAGATATGCAAGCTGTATCAAGGGCAGGCTCCATTCTCTCTCAGGAAAGTCAGGATGGCAGCTCTGTGGTTTGCTACTGCATCATTAGAACAAAACTCCATTTTAGGAGATGAGTTACTCCCTGTTGTACCTTGTTTAACCTATGGAGCTGTTTATCATTTTCTAACCTAGCTTCTTCCACAGTGGTCATATATTCATGACCCTTCCTCCTAACTTAGTAAAATATACATCCACATTAGACACACCAAATCCATGGGTACTTAGTTTCTAAATTGTGCCAGTAATTGGGTGTAGACTATCTTGTGCTGGTTGAAGTGATAGCACATTGATTTCTGTCTGATTTGTGCTGACCCATGATGGAGACTGAATAGACTGTGTGGAACATCAACACAGGTTTGAAATATGTCACTTTTCAAAACAGGACTTGAGTGAAGCACAGTCTTCCTATGATCTCCATAACAGAGTGAATTTCATCTTCAGTGCATAAAATTATAAGCAAAAATTGGCAGAAATGATCTTTCTTAAAATTATAGCCTGTTAAGTTTCACTTGTTATTCACACTGTGTTCCCAAAGTGTATCAATTTTTGGGGTGTTGTGATTCATTAGGACAACCAACTATATTATTCAGTTGGTAACACCTACCTTGATTGGATTATACTCTTTTAGTAATGTTCAAATATTAATCAACATAGTCATAGTGAATTTCATAGGAAACACAAAGACAAATGTGAAAAGACCCCCCTTTACCTCAGTCACAGCTTGAATTGATGCACCATGCTTCAGAAGAAGTTCCATTACTTTTATTCTGTTCTTCTTGCAGGCAATGTGAAGAGGTGTGAAACCATTCTGTTGATGAGAAAAAGCACATACTTTTTGATACTGCAAATGTCATTAAAAAGTGGAATTGGTTAGGGAACTCACACAATATTCCTCTGTTTTAAGAAAACATCTTCAAGAATTCTTTTGGTTTCATTTTTTTTTTGGTCAGTTTTCACTTTTCAGAACTGTTACTAAAAAAATAACCAAACACTTTACTTTCACAAGCTTTGGCATTTGGATATTCTTCTAAATTAATCTTACTACTTTTTTTTTTTCTTTTCCATTTATTAACTGCCAGATTACTGTAATTACAATTAGTTGGCTCCTTCTTTAAAAAAAAAAAAAAAAAGTGTTTGCAGCAGAGTCAACATTTAAACAACTTATTTAGTGTGAGGTGATACAACAGAAAACAAAACAGGAAAATGTGCTGTCCAGAGCATCCAGGACTGGTATGATAACATCAGTGTGCTGAATGCTGATGCCACTCTGTGTATTCATCTAAAAAGCCTTTGCAGAACAATTCTGAACAGCTGACAAAACTGGCCCCTCAGATCCGATCAAAATTAGCTTTTATTTTTAACCTACCATATAGTAAAGAGTATCGTATGCTTCTGTAATGTGAAGTCAGTGCAAGTGCCTGTTCCAGCTGAGAGTAAGCACCTCTCAACTCTCTCCTTAACAGTGGACAAAGTCCAGGGAAAACTCAGATGCTCACTGCTGAGCATCTATAACCAAAGGAATACTTTGATACATTATTAAGACTTGGAACCTGGAGCATCCTCTCCTGGCCTGTACCAGCACAAGGTTTCCTCACTGCCAGTCACCATCAGGCAGAAAACCCTCAAGTCTCACTGCAACTCTGGAAGCATGTTTAGCTGTGAAGAGCAACCTCTGTGTACTCACCAGTGCTTTGGCATTAGGATTTGCTTTTTTGTCCAAGAGAACCTTGGCAACTTTGTAGTGGCCACAGTGGGCGGCAACATGCAGGGCAGTCAAGTAGTCATTAGTGACATCATCTACAGGCACGTTGTGCTGAATCAGGAGCTGAACACAGTTTAGATGATCTCCTTGTGTTGCCATGTGCAACGGGGACAAACCATTCTGTGAGCAAAAAGACCCAACACAGATCGTTACAGGATGCTTGGAGAAATGAATTAAACTCCTCCGTGTTGTTCTTAGAGCATTTGTTGTACGAGGAATTTTACAATATTCTATGATTCCATGTTCAGTGTAACAAGTGTTCTTATTCCAGCAAAAGCCACATGGAATTTGGGGCTTGTTTATGGTTAGAGTTTGTAGACAGCACTACATTAAACAGTCATACAATACCAGCAATGCTCTAAAAGTAGTTTATTTCAGGCAGCATAGCTCAGATAAGTTCCTCAAGTTAAATGACTTATGTGGAGAACAGTGCTTTGAACTTCTGATACCCTAGCTGGGAAATTTACTGGTTTTAAGAGCTGTGTTAAACTCACCATTCTAATATCACCTGCTTATGCCAGGCATGAGAAAGCAAGTCAGAGCATCACTCAGCAATCACTACTACCTTCCATAATCCCTCTACTAGTGTTTTCCTGAATTTGGGTTGTACACATGCCTTACACCACATTCCACACCCGTGGAGACCAATCTCCTCAGCCAACATTGGTACAACAGCACAAGTTTCAAGTGCAATCAGGTTAAATAAAATGTGAATGAGCCACCACATCACGATGTGCCCTATCTGTGGTAAAAATATGAGAGAAACAATTCTTAAAACTTTAAAGGATTGTCTCTGTTTCATGCTCTCAAGGGTCTTTTCCAACCTGAATGATTCTATGATACTATGATGAAAGATCAAAAAAATAAGATAGAATGAGAGAGGTGTTGTTAGCAGAGGCATATGAGCCCCTTACATAAACCTCAACACACCTTTTTCCTTTTGTATTCTTAATTTTGGGTTTTGGTTATTGGGATGGGGTTTTTTTGTTAGTTTGTTTTTCTCATTTGGTCC
Organism: Ceyx cyanopectus; assembly: GCA_013401355.1. Lineage (NCBI taxonomy): Eukaryota > Metazoa > Chordata > Aves > Coraciiformes > Alcedinidae > Ceyx > Ceyx cyanopectus. The sequence goes on along the minus strand of VYZU01014838.1, from coordinate 68,519 downwards.
TTCTACTGCCAAAATTAGATTCAAGAGCAGGAGGTAAAACGCAATAGTATGTAATCTATAAATTGACTGCCAGTGTTTGCCACCATGGAGACTGAATCTCCTGCTCATAGATGTAGTGCCCTCATGTGACCGCACTCAGCAAAGGCAAAGCAGCAACGTAAAACATCTGAGAACTCAGGTTTTCCAAAGCAGATTCTTTCTTCCCATGGCCATATCATAACTGTAGTGACAAACATTCAAAATAAAAATGGAAATACATAATGAAATAACTATTTAAGTGAAATGGAACATGGCTGGTTTTCACCATTAGCAAACAGGCTAATACAGAATTTGAAAGCAGACATTCTTGGGAACAGTTATTTTCAAGTAAGATTATCTTATGGGCATCTCACTTGTGATTTATATTGGCTTAGATAAGCCTCTTTCCCATTCCCAAAGGCTACTACAGCAGTTATCTGCATGAAAGGCTGATACTAGCAATGCATTTCAAATGTTTTCACTGTCTCCTAGGGTAGTTAAACAGCAGAAGAAGAAAAGATTCATTTCCAGTAAAAAAAAAACCAATCAGTAGAATTAACACATCAGAGGGAAACTCAGGAAGCTCTGCACTTTTGCCTGTTCACTTTTTAACACATAACACAGATTCCCTTCTTTCAGAAAAGAAAATTTCCTTTATTTCAGAGAGAATAAGGAAGGTGTTTAAGACTCTGCAGGGAGTTTGGCAAGTGAACTCCAGACCAGGAGAATCTCCTCAGGCTGTGTGAATCTCCTCAGGAAGAGGAACAGATTGAAAACCCACAGGCCTTGAAGAGCAGGTTAAGTTAAGAGATAACTCCTGACAACAGGAAATCCATGTGACAAAACCATGTAGCTCCTTAAGACAGGTTCTCATTTCTGCTGGTAGGAACAAAACCAATGGTGTTTACACTGCATTTCTTTAAGTAATTTATTGAGCTACCAGGGAGGGTGGAAGAGCCCTACTCTCTGGAGTATGAGCTGTATGATCTGAGACTGGCAGCAGTGGGAACATGTGCACCAAAGGGGCTCCCCTTGATGTCTCTTCTCTTGCAAGTCAGGGCTGTGGGACTCCATGGAAAATCCACAAGCAGAGGATGGGTGGATCCTGTCTGTCAGATTACCCATGACAGCACTTGCTGTGACTCACTGAGCAAAGGAAAGCTGGTGCCAACTTCCACAAACAAATGCTAAATATATTCCTGTAAGGGGAAAAAAAAACAAAACCCCAACAAACAGAAAACAATGAAGAGGGAGGAGTAAAGCAGAATATAGAAGAGTGCTGAAACAGAATAGCACAGGCTGACAGAACAGAGAAAAGAAATAAGGAAACAAGAAATGTTGTTGGTAATATAATGCTTACAGATTGAGAGGAAAAAAATGTAGTGGGAGGTTATCTTGGGAAAGAAGCTCAACAAGCTTCACAATCCAAATGTCAGTCCTGAATAGGAATGCCATGGATTGTAGCCGTGCTACAAAGCAGGCTTCTGCACTGAGATTTAAAATCAGCAATGACAGCACAGCAGAGACCAACAGCAGAAGAGTTCTGGCAAGTGTGTGCATTAATGCTAACCCTTGGGTCTAAATAAATCTGAACACCCTGGCTCAGGTAATTTAAAATTCCTGTGTAGAATTGTGCACGATAAACTGTAGAGAGATAGGAAGTGGAAAAACTGGTAATCAGGCAAAGTCCTAAGGAAAGTCCTAAGGAAGCTGTCCCTCCAAAGATACAATGATCTGTTTTTATCTCTTTACTCTAGCCTTAGGATAATTTGGTGAAAGCTGAAGATATATTGAAATTTCTAAGTATTTATTCCAGGAGAAATACAGAGATTTTCAGCTACCAAATTCCGAGGGATAGGGTTACCTATACATGCCTTTGTGGTTGGCACAGAAACCTTCTCTTGTGTGCCTCGATTTAACACATTTTCTATATGCAGCCCTGTGCTACATACAGCATTCACTTTGGAGAGCTCCCACACAGCTACTTTAAATAGCAGTGAAATAGGAAAATTACTGTCAAACCCTTAAATCCATGAGACGTTCAGAATTACATTGAAAAAAAAAAAATGCAAGCAATATCACATCAGAAAACAGTACGAATTACCTTTGTTTTGGAAAGAATAGGGGCACCACGGTCCAGCAGCATTTCTACCACCTGTTCATGTCCACTTCTTGCTCCACAGTGGAGGGGGGTCAACCCATCCTGTGGGACACAACCATTATCATTAATTAATATCAGGCAGAAAAATCCTGAGCACTTTTATAAAGACCTGTGATGTTCTAAGATGTTGATTAACTCCTGCAGGATACTGTCCTTATACAACTTAACAGCTCAATCTGTTTATTCAAATGGACAGAGTTCATTTTGGCTCTGATTTTCTACATATCCAAGTAGTCATAGCAAATGGGTGCTCTTGCCAAGTACCTGCAGAAAGTTGGTAAAAGCACATTGAAGAAGAAGATGAGATTGCACTTCAGGTAATTTTTGCTTTCACACCTTTGAGAAAACTGTGTCTTTCGTTTGTCAGTAAGCATCAAAGTCATCATTTAGTTTTCTAAATAAAATTAATAAAGGAAGGGGCTGTTTTCCACTGTCTTTCAGCACTCTTAAAACACAGAAGTTGTATTGTCTAAAAAAAAAAAATCATGTAATTTTTTATAAAAACATTTTTCTACAATTCCTTCTCTCACACCCTGCACTCACTAATTCTTGCACATGCTCTCCCTCTGTGTCTGTATGGCAGCAAATACAATTAAGCTACTTCCTTAGACCTCTTTTTCATGTGCAATTACAATCCTCTTTCATGATGCTTCCTAAACCATTACACTTCACTAAAACATCAGTTTCAGGCCTACAAAGTGTAGAGGGGGAGGTGGGATTCAGAGAGCCTTGTAATCTCCAGCTTTCTACTTTGCTGCCCTCTCCTAATAAGCCTAATAAAGGCAGCAGACAGAAATTGTGATCAACTTTTTCTGCTAGTCTCATTTACAACTTGTGTGGTTTTCATTGTACATGTTATTCCATTGAAATTAAGGCTATGTTTTTGATGCAGATGACAAAAATCTTTTGGTTCAGGCTTAACTTGATCAGGACTCAAGGAATAATTTGTTCATTCAAGATGAACACAGTTTGGCCCACTGTGTTCTCAACTGGAATCTCTGGAGCTGATGCTATTATGATTTCTGCTTCATTCTGTTATTTCATCCCATGAAGTACAGGAAAGGGCATCCTTTTACACTAGACAAAATAAGGATGTATTGCTCAAAGCATGTAAGTAAAGGCAAGTATAGAGAAATTAAGACAAGTAACAAGGCATGAAAACTCATGAGTAGTATGTTTACTAACAGAGTTGCAAATCATTTGCTGTCCTTTTGCATGTGCTTAAGGAGGGTATGTGTAATTCCCATACCAGTAGTTTCCACAGGCAAGGGCGTTATCATGTACTGAGCAGAATGCATGCAACAAACACAAATATATAAATATATCACACACACACAACACCAATGAAATATGGAAAAAAAAAAAAGAAAGAAAAGCCAGTATGACTAGGTAACCAGCACCAGATGCACTTCAAAGTGTGACACAACATCACAATGCTGAAAGGGGATTGAAATAAGAGTTACAAAAACTACTGAAAACATGTATCATTTCTGTATGTCTATGGGGGCCTCATGCACATAGGCCGGCGTGACCTGGTGGTCGTAAATCCCAAGCATGTGGGGCCTGGAGAATGCACATTCTCACGGATGTTGAGGCAAAACAAAGTGCTTATCAGCAAGGACTCAGGATGGGCAGAGGGAGATCGGGGAGGACCAGTTGAGGCCAGTCGTGGGGTTCGGACAAATACCCAACTGAGCCTGTGCGGGACGAGAGGTCAAACAGCGGACAAGGGAGGAAGACTTCTTACTTCCTCCAGAAGACCCCTGCCCACCTCCAGAAGACCCCTACTCACAACCACCGAACTGCAGTGCGCAGGCGTTAAGAGGGGGAGAGATGAGATAATGATTTCTTGGAAAACCACACCTTTTCCTGCAACTAATTGGGCTAGTCCCTCCTTTGTTAAATGAATATGTATGTTCCCCCTTATAAATAACTGCTAACTTTACAATAGGGTGTGCTTGTTAGGAGGAAAGATCCCCCTTGCACCCAGCGCTGCGAATAAAGAATCATCGCTACTTAATAATTGGCTAATAGTCCGTTTTTCCGGGAATCAATGCAGGTGCTTGTTGGGCCAGCCAGCCTACAGCTATTGTTACAGTGGGAGTCCTGACATCATCTTAAAGAGCAAATACACTTGAAGGCAGCTCATCTGCAAATATTTTCTTGTATTCTGGGGATACACCATCTATTCACCTGACTAATTGCTATTTGGCACTAAAAGCACTTAAATAAACATGCAGAGACAATTTGAGACACATCACAGAAAGATTTTGTTCTAAAAAACCCCAGAATCTGAGATGACAGGAGACTGCTTTGAACTCAGCAAGGCTTCACTGGTTTTGTCAGGAGATTTTCTAGTTGCTTATTTACTCTTCATATAGGCTATACTTTGTGAAGCATAAAATATATGTATTAGGAAGCAAACTTGCCTCAAAAACCATTACAAACGATTATGACAATAATCTACAGATTAAGGACTGTCTTAAGTATGTGCTGACATGATAAATCATGTCATCTGCATTAGCTATCCCTCCAGAGAGCCTGAGAACAGCTCCAGCAAAGCCAGGAGGACAACAGGAGAAGCTCTGCTTAGGCACAAGCTCTCCACATCCATTGCACACCCATCTCCGGGGCTGTTGCTCTTCATCTTTTATTACAAACACACAACCACACCCTCCTGACACTGAATGAGATCTAAACGTTGTTTCTGGTCCCTGTTGATTTGGATACCTGTGTAGCTGATTTCTCTTGCATAATGGGATCCTCTGCTCTGTACCACAAATCCACAGTGGCCTCAGTACCACAACTCACATCAGAGAGCATCAGCTTCTAACCCAGTCCATGAGTGATGATGAAATTAAGCAAAGCATCCCAGTAAAAGCTTTGCTGTGATGCAAATCTTCAGCAAGAATATTTGACTCGGCAGGAGTGTGACAGGCCCTCCACTCCCCTGAGACAGGGGTAGAAGGTGTCCTTCCCTGAGCAATTACTGCTGCCTCCAGGGTTTCTCATCCCCATTGCTGCCTGGTGAGCTTCAGCCTAGCAGGGCTCTGCACCTCACCGTCCCTCCCTGCTCCAAGTCTCCCGAACGCTTCACTGGCACCATTACAAACTGCTCCTTCATGACAACAGGGCATCAACCGAGGTTTGCTCTTCCTACACATGCAAAAAGCACTTAAGTGTGTCAAATCAGTGTTGTTCTTGAAGTCATTTTACATCTTAATATACGTGGCTTTTCTGAGCAGCTTATATATGATCTATCTTAAAAGAGCACATCCCACATGTTTTCATGCAGATATGAGCAGTGGCCTGTTATTTAGCTGAAAAAAAATAATCAGTAGAATGAAGATTATAAACACATTGTTAATCCAGGATAAAACTTGCTCTCTGCCTGCTTCAGACAAAAATTCACTGTGGCACATACAGTATTAGAAAGCCAAAGCAAATCAAGCTAATTTATTCAACATCTCTAATTAAAACTTTTTTTTAAAAAAGTATTTTCTGGAAGACAAAGAAAAAAAAATTAGGGCAACATTAGGTAAACATGTTACATGAGGAATCAATAGGTCTTTGCTGAGAGCCATAATTAAAAACCTGAATAATAAAAGCTGCCCTGGATGGACAAAAGCAGCAGAGTTTTTTGAGGAGTAGCCTTAAAAATGCATTACAAAGCCTCAAGTACCAGCTGATAGATCTCTCTCTCTCTCTCTCACACACACACACACACACACAACGATAGAGAGGAGATAAACAGCTGGTTAAAATAAACAATGCAACATAAGCATTAACTACAATTAAAAAAAAAAAAAAAGAAAATAAAATATGTCTGAGTCTTAAAAGAGTTGGAAACCCAGTGGAAACAATCTCATATACTCCTGTTATCTCAACTCCTAATTACAGTTTGCAGGTGTACAACAATATTTATGGTACTCATCCAATTCTAGCCCTAATGAACACAGAGGAATGGTGAGCCCATGGATGAGTTTTACAATAGTTTAAACAGGATAAGGACTTAGCCCTTCATGGAAACCTTTTGTGTACTACTCAAGCACAGCAGTTTCCAGGACTATCTGCCATCAGCAAATGCAAATGATCATGAAAATGCTGAAGAAATCAACAGCCCAACTTATTTACTACTCAGGAAAGTCTTTATGTGCATTTATCTATAAAATGAGTATGAAAAACAAAAATAAAAACTCATTTAAAGTTTAATTAAAGACTTGCTACAGGATATACAAAAGCACAGGAATTTCTGCCTCTGAGCGAAAGAAGCAAACAACTTTCAAGAATTTGTCCTTTCACATGGGTACAGAACCTTTGGCATTCACCTTTAAGGAGGCATTTTACATTCCATAACCAACACTTGCATTAAATAATTTCATGGTGTCCAAGACTAAAAAAACAAACAAAATTCTACTAATGTCTTAAAAAAAAAAAGGTCTCAGAGTTACAAATCTGGTAATAGGAGCCTCACTTATTTTCAGATGCAAATCCAACCTGTTTATTAAGATGTGTGTGCTTCAGGACCCCACAGGGCTGGGTATCAAGCTCATAGGCTTGATAGATGTGTCAGAAGAGACAGCCTTGGCTGCTCTTTCTTTGCCTGTTGATATATTCAGTAGTGGTGATGCTGCTGCAAAAGGGGAATGACCGAAGCTTTTGTCATCCTGTGTTTTGTAAGGCTATACTATGTCTGGGACATTAAAAAAAGAATGGTGCTTAAAAAAATGGAATGACTGCGACTTTGACATACCTCAGTTGTTCTGCCTTGGAAAAGAACATCGGGTCAGGTAGGAACGACAAGAGACATTTAGCAGGAATATGTGTTGTAATAGCTCACAGCAATTAATCTTTGTTATTGAATACCAGAACTGAAACAAGGTCCTTTTTTTCATCTATCACCACATTACCCTCAACCTCCTATTGCTTCTCCTATTGACTTGTAAAGCCTCCCTGATCTACTCCAGCAACACTCCCCTGGTCCCGCAGCTGCTCTGCAAGTCCCTGGCAGAGGCACACGCCGCCCAGCCCACGGGCTGCCAAACTCTTGCCAGGATGAATCAGTGCTGCCAAGAGCAGAACTTCCACTTACTCACTGACTGCCCTGGTAAGTGCCAGGGAAGTGCAAGGATGAGTAACACACCTACAGCACCAGCAGGAGAAGTTATGCAAATCCCTTCTGCTTCCCAGAGAGGATGGGAGTCCGGGGGAAGCCAGGTGAGCCACTGCACCAGCTCAGGACCCGCACTCATCGCTGCCTTGTGCTCCACTAGGAAGCTCTGCCGGACTAAGCAGCTGTTAATGCTGCTTCTCTCATTGATGCTGTTTCTGGCTTAGCCTGTATTTTTACTTACATAAATTATCCTAATGTCTGACCCTGGAGCCTGGGATACCGAAAATGAACCAGATAACACATTTTCTTAACTAAAAGAAAGGAACGAGCTAGATTCCAGCCATTGAAAGTAGCAGTCCCCAACGTTTTGGCTGCAGTGAGCCAGATAAAAGCTCATGGAAAGGAAGCAAATGGTGCCTTGCTGCATCCCTCTCTCCCTGCTCCGACCAAATGCACATCTGTCATGTCACCAAGAGGTGACCCTCCTCACCACATAGAAGGCCCACACGCCTTAGCCTGGCAGTCCCCATGTAGCATGTAGGAGGCTGGTATTTTAGTGGAGAAATTATACCCACTGTTCATATTACCCATAAAAAGTAATATTTTCTATATTCCTCAGTTAGAAAAAGCAGAAGCATTTCACAGAGAAATCATGAAATACTTCTAAAGGTAAAATAGAAGAAGCAAAGAAGATCATGTAGAAGGAGTGAAGAGCTGACATAAGAAATGGACCCAGTTCCTGATTTAGCCACAGAAATTAAAAGTATGAATGTGCCTCAACAAGCATTGCAGGAAATCTCAGAGACTGATGAAACCTGTGAACACAGTAATAACTGTAGAAAAAAAAAAAAAATATTCTTGGGTTATAGATTTGTTTTGTTTAGAATTATTCTGGTGGAAATTATACAGAATAAAGATAATGAAGAATAAATAATGTCCCTGCTCTTGGCAGGGGGGTTGGAACTATATGATCTTTAAGGTCCCAACCCCGACAATTCTATGATTCTATACATAGAAAATGGATAGATGATAAGCTCATATATAAAGAAAATGACAATTGCCAAAATGTTCCAGGCACAGCTCCTGAAGGGTGTGCTGTACACAGGAGTGTGCTGCAGTGACTGCCATTACAGCCCACAGCACCACTAGATTTACTTACAAACTTTTAAACCTTTTTATTCTCTTTTTGCCATTGTGTAAATAAATCAAATATCCCTAAACTGGTTTGGTTGGGTTTTAAGTACAGCAATTAGATATAACCATTTGCATTGATCTTCTAAGTCACTCAGTGGTTAAGAGTTAAGTGTCATCCTAAGGGAAACCACCACTATCACTGGCACATAAGCTGAAAAATTCAAGCCAGCAGCTAAGCAACCAGTCAGAGGCTGAGCTGAATGAGGCTCATCAGCATCACCATGCCCTGTAGATAATGAAAGACAAAGACATACTGCAGTTCAGAGCTGCTCTTTTAGCATTCAAATTCTGAAACATCTGAATTGAATTCTTATAATCATCTTCCTGTACATTCACTTCTACTCACAAGTAGCTAGAAGCAGCTCCCAATTAAATTTCTGTCCAGAAAACATGGCAAATTGTTGGTTCTGAGCTTTGTCATACACAGTGTTTCACACGTTGCTTTAAGAGATGTAAAAAGTCAGCATCCTAACTGCAACCCTTTTATCAAAAAGAAATGCAGTGTAGCCATGGTAGCCTGCCAGGAAGATGAATGATTTAAGCTGTACAGCAAGTAACAGGTTAGAGGCAAGAATTCCACAGCCACTCACAGCATTCACACTTGAGCTTACCCTTGTTTTGGCATCAATTTTAGCTCCTCGATCAAGTAGGAGTTTGACCATATTTGCATTTCCCCTCTTCGATGCAACATGCAGTGGTGTGATGTCATTCTGCGGGAGAAAAAGCATGAAAGTAAATATCCATTTATGTTTCTTCCTTGAACTAGATGATCTTCTAGGTCCCTTCCAACCCCTAATATCTGTGAATCAGTTTGCTTACAGAATGAATCATGCCCAATTTGCTAAAGCAGAACAGTTTTGATTTTTGCATCTAATGATAAGGATTCATACCTCACAATTTCACTGGCCTTGTAGAAGCAATGGAACAGAAAACCATTACACCTGTAGGCCTAATTGAAAAGGTACAAGATGGCAGTAGTCTTTATTTCTGCACATTATCACCAAACTGAAAGCCTCATAAGCACCTTCATTTCGGTTACATCACTAACATCTACTGATTTCTTTTCCTCTAATCTTTGTAATACAGTGCTTGAAGTGAGACTGTAAATATGTGTGTATGCTGCCCTAAGTGGCACCTGGCAGGCCAGCAGCATGCAGTGATGCTGCACATTGAGGACAGTTACATAACCAATGCATACACACACACAAACACACTTCTTTATCAAGATGTTAAGGACGTTTCTTCATGCTCTGATGAATCCTTTATCTTGTGGTGTATGAAAGCCACAGCCTGTATATATTTGATCATATGGAACCAAGTAAAAATAAAAGGATTTAAATAGGGCATGCAGCTACTGGAGGAAGACAAAGATAATTTTTTAAAGAACAAGTCTCTGTGTGTTCAGGGATTGCACAAACAGCTGGCTGCTTAGAACCAGCTTCCCTGTGACTGAGTAGAAAGTGGTAAATTTTAGTGAGTGCATGTCCTATGGCTGACTGAATCAGAAAGTCACCCATCACCCTGAAAGGACAGAGGTACAGGTGTCTCACCTGGTTAACAGACTGTTTAATAGTGCTTCCTCAAAGCTGCAGGTGAGTGGAGTGATAGAAAACCAGCACTGAAAAAAGCTTCCCCTCTCAGATGTGCCAGGCTGACTCACAGCTTGATAATAATGCTGGGTACCTAAATCCAGTGTGCTACATTTTCCTTTACACAAAATATCACTGTGAAGCTAATGCACAGCTACTAGAAAGCACTAATTAATATTATCCCAGAGGTAAAATACATTTTAGCAAGATGAAATGACAGAGCTTCTTTTTCCAACGTTAATGATCATTAGAGCATCAAAGCAACTACTATTCCAGGGTAGATTCTCATTTCTTTAAAAAAAGAAGTAAAACAAAAAGAGGCTTAGCACATTAAACAAAAAATATGCTGTGCCTAGTCCTTCCAGGGATGTAAAGCTGTGATCGCTTAACTTGTAATTTGTGAGTTGGTTTTGAAAAAACGAATTAATTCTGTTTGACTGGAATTTGACATTGGATATAATATAGGGTCAGTATATTACTGTATCAGCCATAAAGGGGACATAGAAAGAGAGGAGAAAACCAATTCTGAGGAGATACTGTCTGCTTCTCTGATGTTACTGAGGTCAGAGGAGAGAGATGAATTCTACTTTCCTGAGAAAAAAAAGCAAAGTAAAAAAACTTTTGTGTCTTGAAGTAAAGTGCACTGTACATAATTTAAACTGAAGGACAACCTTTCTCCACTTGCTGGGGTTAATGGGCTAAGATGTTAACTCAGTCTAATAGACCTTAGTGACCTATTAATACATCAAAATTATTCAGTACTAACAATTCACCGTATGGTACAAGGAATAGAAGAAATGCTTTTTCTAAACATGAACAAAAAATGGAGAAAAAGGGACAGCATTACAAAAGGCAAGACAAATGCATATTAAAAGTCTGTTTCTCACTCATCTTGACACTAAGCTAAATCAATCTAGTGCAGTACAGGGAAGGGCATAACCACATAAGAATGTGCACTTTAGATCTAAGTATTTGCCAGTCCTGTCGTTTAAAGCTCTGCTCTCTTAAATAAATGATAGTTGCTTCTAGAGCAGATGGATGAGTGGTGGCAGAAACACACCTCAATTTCCAAAGAGATGACTTCCACTTAGAAATTAAGGCTTAGTTCAGAGCATTAGGTTGCAAAAGAGGGGAGGAAAAAAATACAAAGAATCCACTTTAATGTTTGAGAAGGAATCCTTTTCACATGACCTTTATATTTCTGGTTAGTACTGAAACTATCAGGACAGTGCAGTTCTCTCAACTTCTGACAGGGGTGAGCACCCCAGCTGTAAATGTGGGGAAATTCTCTAGCACAAAATAAGAACTGCAAAATAAAATCTGCAAGATTGAGCACTGGTAATCCAACTTTCCTTCATCTGATCACCAATGTTTATTAAAAAAAAAGAGAGAGAGAAAAAAATAAAACAACATAGAAACTTAATGTCTCCAGGATCTTGAAACCCTGAGTTACAATTGGTAGAAAAGAAGCAGCAAGTTCCCATTAGGAAAAGACAGATGGATAAAGGATGTGATCACTTTAGACACAGTTGGTTAGGAAAACTAACTCCCTGAAGTAATTAATTAATCAGGAGAAATCAAGCAAATGAAGCCCTGTATGTCCAGTGAAATATCTGTTCTTATGGATGATAAAACCCACCTCCTCTTTCCTAGGAAAAAAAGCACTGCAGGACTCACTCTCTGGGAAGGAGGATGCAGTTTCTGTTGTACTCTACTAACCTATTCAGACAGCTGATAAAAATAATTAAAAAAAAAAAAGTATTTTTAGCCTTTATCAGCCTTAATAGCTGAGGAAAACACTGTGGGGAAATGAAGGGAGAAAAAGACGAGAGGGGACAAGTCTCTACTCAGACTTTAATTCTGCCATTATTTGAGCTTTTACTTGTAACAAACAATATGAAGTAATAATTCTGCTGGCTGAGAGTTCTGACTCCTTGAAGATGAAAGGATGAATCATGAGAATGTTGAATAGTTGCACACTGAAGTTTAGGGAAAACAAATTGTCTTTGGTCAATACTGTGTTGTGCCAAGCCTTAAAGAATTACAGCTAGATGTAGCAAACAAGTGGCCCCTTCCCATCTCTCATCTGACACAATGTGAATAAACCTCTGATAACATCATCATTAATGTTTCTGATGACAACACATAAGTAAAGCGAGGAAATCAAAATCAAGTTGTTTGTATTTGTCATGAAAAATTAGAGATAAAAAAAGCTTTGTAATATGTGCAGCTTGGGTGTAGGTTATTAACACTAAAACTGGGATATCAGCAAACAACAGAGCCACCAAATGTAAAGTTCTGAATTCTTCAGTAAATCAACAGCATCTGCTGTCTTTTCAGTCTATTTTTATCTGTTTGATCTTCTATAAATTTCTCCCTTTGTTCTTAAGATAGAACAGTAAATCACAAAACTTTTGAAGATGTTTTTCTGCAGTAATAAAGCTGAAATGCCTTCAGAAAATTGCCATTAAAAGATGCAGTTCAGCTCTAGAATGTCTCCTGGAGGCCTTCTTGCCCTCACCATTGAAATATCAAATGCTGCATGATGTCTCAGGTAGACCCTTCCACACTTGAGATCCAACTTGCCATTCAACTTGAGAGTTAACAAATTCTACAGGGAATATGAAACACGACTTGTGAGAATAGCAGCCTGAACCTCTGCAATAAATGCTCATGGGGTTATGAACTAGAACATAATCTTTCTTCCTCTCCTGGCGTATATCCTGGGGTGTAGCACTCTGCACCTGTATATAGCTTAAAGTGTGACAAACTAGATGCATGACATTTTTTTTTCTAGACCTCACAATATTGTGGATGGCTGGTTTTCCTTTCTCTCTAACCATTGCCTGCTGCAGCCACCACCCTCTCACACAGTACTGGTGACTTCCTCCAGAGTCCCATGACATCCAGAAATACAATGGGTCTACAATCAGTGGCTTTTGCTTTTGGCTGGTCAGAAGAAACACTAAGCCCTTTCAGCTGCAGCTTTTTACAGCTTCACAAGAAAAATAAAATTAAATTTAAAAATCATTTATTCTGTGCTGAGCAATGAGCCACCTATATTTCCCATCTGAAATGAGATCTGCTACATGGCATTATCCATCACAGCTTACAACAGTAATCACAATTACCCCTTTCTATTACAAATTAGTAACAAGAATGGCTAAGAAGTCAGAAAAAAACCCAAAACAAAATAGGGAAAAACCTTAAAACTG
>VYZU01014838.1:18656-45809 GCA_013401355.1 Ceyx cyanopectus | reverse complement strand
TGGAGTCTCCTGCTCTGGAGACATTCAAGACTCACCTGGATCTGTTCCTGGGTGACTTAAGTTAGTCTAGGTGATCCTGCTCTGGCAGGGGGTTGGACTGGATGATCTTCTAGGTCCCTTCCAATCCCTAACATTCTATGATTCTGTGCTGGTAATTGTACATTACATTCAACTTATAGTGGTGCTCTGTTTGCCTACAAATTCACTGTTCTACCAGAATCTAACTCTTCTTTCTGTGAAGTGCTTTCATTACCCACAGTCTGATAAGCATTATAGAACAAAATTCAACTCCATGTTACTGTTATTTATGCTACAATTCCTTCTGTCACAGCTACTTTATCTAGATTTGCAACCACCATACAGTAGGGAAGTGCTGTCTGGATGTCCCTGCCCAGCTATCATAAGCACAAACAAGCAGTTCAGTGCTGTGAGTCACAGCATCAGCCCACTGCTTTTTTGGGCTGATGTCATTGCATCTGCATGTCCCCAGCTATCTGAGCAGCCTGTCTCGCTGATGCTGACAAGCAATGGAGGGATAACCTGGAATTTCCCAACCTTGGAGAGGAGGGGAGAATGGTTTTAAAATTTCAGTGTCTCCAATCCAAAACAGAGCTGCTGAAGCCTAAAATGTATTATTTGATTTTTAAAAAACCACACGCAGATGATGTTTAGTGGTACTGGCACTAAATGCTGCTAATTGCTAATGTAGTAGCATTGCTAATCCCTAATATTGTTTCTGAGTAGGAAAAAGTTGACCCAAAACACCATTTGTCTTCCTTGATCCTATGATTAAAGCCTACCAAATACTGAAAGTCAAAGCTTATGATCATCTGAAATGCACTAATGCTCTAATTTGTACAGTTTAAGGATTTTGAAACAAGATGTTGATGTTATCAGTGAAAGCAAAGCACACATCATAGTCAGAAGCTTCCCAGAAATCATTAATTCCCAAATCTACCCTCAGCTTGTGAACTTTTTGTGGATCTAACCTGGAAGCCCACTCTCAATAATATGAAATACATTTAGTAATTAATGTGATTTGCAAAACACCATTTGTGGGGGGATATATGAGAGTTGATGCTTACCTCTGATACTCAGCATTGGTGAGGCCACACTTCGAGTATTGTGTTCAGTTTTGGTCATCTCACTACAAGAAAGACATTGAGGTGCTGAAGCCGGTTCAGAGAAGAGCTAGTGAAGGGCCTGGAAAAANGGCACAGCTGCTTTATTCACTGGTACACCTGCACTTCATGTTCACCGAAAACAACTGCATTTTGAGGACAATTCACCAGGGGCAGGACTCCTGCTGCATGTTAAAACTACAGGTGGAAGGGAGCATTCATCTCACAGAATCCCAGCCTACTTTTTGCAGCACTGTAACCATAAAAATAGCATCTCTTTTTTATTAAAACCTAGGTTTTCAAAACTGAGGACTAGAGCTCAGGTGCAGTTCAGCAGCCCAGGGAAATCCCCTTTACACCCTCAGGTGCCTAAGGTGTGGAGAAAGTGTTTCAAAGCTTAACTAAGATTTCACACTCACCCTTGCAGTAAAGTCCACAGCAGCACCCCGATTTAACAGCAATGTAGCTACATTGATATTTCCATAGTGAGCAGCTATGTGAAGGGGAGTGAACCCACTCTGGAAAAAAGCAAAGCAAAACAAACCAAATTGATAGTTATTTTTTTAGCTCTCGTTGGTATTCCTAAATCTGTATCACATCACTGACAGAAACTAGTCATACAAGTCTGCTGCAAGTCACCATTCCAATTCTGTACTAGTTTTCACTCATTGACATTTATTTATAGACTCCCAGAGAGTCCAAATAAAATCATATTGCTATGCTGGAGGGAAAAAAAAAATTAACATATTTATTCTAGAAGACCAGAAGCAGGATAAAACCTTCAGTTATTCCAGAAAACAACAGCTAAACATTTGAGTATTAAAGCAATAATCTGTCTTTTATATTAAATTAATTTCTAACTGAAAACGTAGTTGTTGGCAGTATTGTGTCAGTTGTGCAAGTCAAATCTCTTAGAGATTCTTTGCAGAAGTTCAGATACAAGTCATTTAATGATACTTGTTAACTGTTTTTTCTTTTTATAAATTCAAAGTAGATGCAAATCAAAACAACATCAAAGACATTTTTAAAGTTATTAATATTTTTTTTTTCCAGGGTTAGTACCATAAAGATCAGTCTCCCACTGTGGGAAATCACACTGGGTTATGTTCAGACACCATGAGTTACCACCCTAATTAGAAAATGCCTTACTGATAAAAGTACATCAGCAACTTATTTTCATATTTAAGTAGTTTTACTTCCTTTTAAAATAATGCTAAAACATGCAGCAATTCCATCAGTCCTGCAAAGTATGAAACCTTATGGGAACTAGATGCATTTCTAAATTGTTAGCAAGCCATGCTAGCTGCCACTGCCTTGCTTCAGGAGTTTTGCAGATAGAAAATCACTCTCTTCATTCTATTTGCTGACACCATTGAGGTTAAGTGTCATGCAGAAGCCTAAAATCATACCTGGATGCACAACATGACAGGGTTGTCTGCAGCTCTGAACACATCTGATAAACTTATGCTTCATGAGAGTTCCTAAAAACTCCATCTTCCATAATATATCTCTTGTATGATGGCATTTAGTTCCCAAGAATGCTTAGTCTTACTTTGAAACCCTAGTTTCAGCTGCAGAAAGCCCTGGTATCTAAACTACAGTCTTCTCTAGCACATGCTACTTCATTTCATCTAAAGCGGGTATCTATCCTATGAAAGGCAATGCACAAAGGAGGAGGAAGAAATGATGCAGCAGCACTAAGTCATGGAGGAGTGATGATGCATATATACGTTTATATATACCTCTGTTGTTCTATTCACCATCATCTAGGTTAACACATTTGGAAGCACAGGGGGAAAAAATGAACGGTTAGTTCACCACTGGTGGTATGGATGCAAAAAGCTTCATGATTGCTCTGTGGCATGGCAGCTCAGATGACAGCACAATCAGCACACAAAGGAAGCTCTACTGAATGGAAGCTGAATGATAAGTGTTTTGAATGTTAATTGTTACATGTTTACCAAAGTTCTTCAAGTAGCAGTTGCACAAAAAACTCATCAAATGACTGAATTGTACAGTATCCATAGCACACCACTGCAGGAGTGGCTTTCATTCCCAAGAGAATAATTCTAACAATATTTTTCATATTATTTCCCATTTGCAAAGTTTCTACAGCAGAAAATGTGATTTAAAGAAAAAGGCAATAGGAGAGAGAGAGGCAAAGGAAGCAAATGAAATCGTATTCTTAATCACACACTAGAGGAGAAAAGTATGTGTAACAGTAATGCTAAGGGAGACCTGCACTGAACGTTAATACATTTCATAGTAAATCAATTAACATTTAATAATATCAAACTTTTTTTCTTCTTACAACTGACCTTTGACTCCACATCAGCATTGTGGTCGTTCTGCAAGAGCAGAGCTGCTGCCTTGGTGTCATCCTTGCGGGCAGCGATGTGAAGGGCCGGCAGCCGGACTTTGCCCTTCGTGTCGTTCTCGAGCAGCAGCGAAACCACCTGGTCGTGACCTTGCTGCAAAGCTACTGCCAACGGCGTGAAACCGTCCTGCAACACACAACGGGCACTCTCAGCACTCCTGCCAAGCTGGCCAGGGAGCACAGAGGGGAAGGGATCTCAGCTTTAGGACTACTACAGGCTGAAATTCCAGTGTGGAGTGGAACGGGGTTTAAATGAAAAGTGCCCTGCAATGATGCAAAAATTGGAGTAAAGTGTTGGTGAACTAGGTCCCAAATGCTCAAAACACTTTTCTGGCATTGCAGAGTTAAGGAAAAATTTCTAAGGCACAAGTAAACAAAAATGACTGAGACATGAGAAAAAAAAAAGTGAAATTACTCATGAATTAACAGTTTTGTAAACATGCGTATAATTATATAAAAAGATATTAAAAGCTTAAATATTAAAATTACAATTGTTAATGTCTCCATAGCAAATTACCACCCATTCCCCACACAGATACAAGGTTATAATCTACCATTTTTAAGAAAAAAACCTAACCAACACTTCAGCTATTCTTTGATTTATTTTATATGTGGAACTAAAATCTAATAACATCTGGATATGAAAGCCACAGTCTCTGTATATACCCATTATTTTACTACAATTTCCATTTAGGAAAGTTTATACAGATGTGATGCACAATCATCTTATAAACAGAAATTTCTTCTTTTCAGACTAGCAAGTAGTCAAAGTAGTGCAGAATAAGAAACCTGGAAAGAAGAAAATGTGAGATAGAAGATTTTTGTTTAACAGAGTTTAGAGTAGATTCCTTGAACATGAAATCTATGGTTTGAGATGCTTATATAATCTTATTTTTATAAAATTTTAGAAAACTATTTACTATGGCTCTTCTGCTGGCAATATTCTTTTAAAAATATACCTTTAAAAATCCTAGAACATATTTTCTTCTTTCTTTCAGGAAAAGATGTGGCTAAATGGGAAGGAGCACTTCCTTCCAATGCCAGAACAGCTGCCACCCCCCGGTCTGTTGAAAGCTGACCACCATTCACTGTACGCAGAGGACATCATACCAAGGCCAAGCAAGCTGCAGCCAACAATACTGGCACCAACAGGATGCTGTCTGAAGATGCCAACTCACAAAAAGCAATTGCAAGTACTGTGATGTCTATATATTATAATTAGCAACTGCACTTTAAAACATAAGGCAAAGAACACTCCAAAAAAAACCAAACCCTAAATAAAGCAAAAAATCCCCAAACCAACCAAAAAACTCCAAACAACAAACCGGAAAGAAACAAATTAAGAAAATAGTAGTTTTGAATTTTTTATGCAGATTAAAAGTTCTTTGTTATGAAGTTTTACTTTTAATGAATATTTAGTTAAGTGGCAATCATATAATAACAAAGGCTTTTGCATTTATAAAGATTTATATGAAAACTTGGACCAAGAGAAAACAAAAAAGACCCTTGAACAAATATGACAAACAAGTAAGGCAAAAAAAGGCAGCACTGTTTTGTTGTTTGGTATCTTCAAAGGAATTCTCCATGGATAAAATTAGATTGCACCTTATCAAGCTGAGTTGGAGAAAAGTTCACCCTAAGCTGACATACAGTGCTCAAGGGAAAAACAATACCAAAGAAAAAAGAATCAAGTACTCATGCACAATTAAAAAAAAAAATTCCAAAAAGTATACAGTGGCAAGAATTTTTCAACAGTCTGAAATTATTGTACATCTCCAGGGGTCCCGCGACTTATTTGTTTCCACATTTTTACAAAGAAACAGAAATCAAGTGTTCTGAAAACTCCACTTTTCAGCTAATTTTCCAGATGCAAAATATTTAATTTTGGTACTTCTTGGCCTTGAAATCTTTGAGCATCTCCAGAAAGTAGTTTCTGATACACACTCCTAATTACATGTAATTTTACATTTTGGAAACCATAAATTTGATCGATTAGTGATTCATTCTTACAGCACTGACTTCAGAAAACAAGAAAGATTATCTACAGACATCACTATACTTTGATAACATATGGTACAGTGATGCAATAAACTAAATCTGCATTTCATATTTTGTAAAAAGGACTTTTTGAAATCAGCATTATTTTCTTCATAGAATCAGTTCAGGTAGAGCATTCAGAATTTAATAAATATTACACAAAGCACACGCTGAATGAAACACCTTTTTCTTTGGGAGCAAAATCTTGGAATTAAGACAACTGAAAATTCATCAGATCTCAATGCAGAACATTTATGACTATTAATATATCTCCTTTTTTATTATTTTTAAATTTTTATTTCCTTCCAGGTTGACTTATTTGATTTAGAATTACTTTGTAAAGAAAGATAAAAACCCTCTTATTATAAAATCATTACAGAACACCTTAAAGGATGGACCCTGCATCTTTCTGTCAGCTTGAAACTATGACTGCAGGACCAGAGGAGATAACTAGGTGCTGCAGAGAGAGTATCAGCATAGCAATAAATGCATGTCAGACAATGCTTCAAACACTAAGTAACCCCAAGTTTTCCCTGATATCCTAGAGCTGGCTCCAAAGTGTAGTTAAGCAGTTGTTCTTTATGGTTGCCCTCCATATTACTCACTATTTTTATGAAAGCACAGTGAAGTCTCTTATTCTGCAGACAGCTTCCCTTTTTGAGCACTTAACCTGAAAGACTACCAGTTATGACTAAGAACAGCTATTTTTAGATCAGTTTCTAGTTAAAGTCATTTTTTGTTTTAGAAATGGCAAGTGATGGCTGAAATTACTGAAAAGTCAATAACTCAGTGCTCATTAGCACATTTTTTTATTGGTCTTTAGACTTGTATTAAAAAAAAAAAAAAAGAGTTTAATATAAGCTGGCAAGAATCCTGTCTGAAGCACATTTTACTTTGTNAAAATTCCAAAAAGTATACAGTGGCAAGAATTTTTCAACAGTCTGAAATTATTGTACATCTCCAGGGGTCCCGCGACTTATTTGTTTCCACATTTTTACAAAGAAACAGAAATCAAGTGTTCTGAAAACTCCACTTTTCAGCTAATTTTCCAGATGCAAAATATTTAATTTTGGTACTTCTTGGCCTTGAAATCTTTGAGCATCTCCAGAAAGTAGTTTCTGATACACACTCCTAATTACATGTAATTTTACATTTTGGAAACCATAAATTTGATCGATTAGTGATTCATTCTTACAGCACTGACTTCAGAAAACAAGAAAGATTATCTACAGACATCACTATACTTTGATAACATATGGTACAGTGATGCAATAAACTAAATCTGCATTTCATATTTTGTAAAAAGGACTTTTTGAAATCAGCATTATTTTCTTCATAGAATCAGTTCAGGTAGAGCATTCAGAATTTAATAAATATTACACAAAGCACACGCTGAATGAAACACCTTTTTCTTTGGGAGCAAAATCTTGGAATTAAGACAACTGAAAATTCATCAGATCTCAATGCAGAACATTTATGACTATTAATATATCTCCTTTTTTATTATTTTTAAATTTTTATTTCCTTCCAGGTTGACTTATTTGATTTAGAATTACTTTGTAAAGAAAGATAAAAACCCTCTTATTATAAAATCATTACAGAACACCTTAAAGGATGGACCCTGCATCTTTCTGTCAGCTTGAAACTATGACTGCAGGACCAGAGGAGATAACTAGGTGCTGCAGAGAGAGTATCAGCATAGCAATAAATGCATGTCAGACAATGCTTCAAACACTAAGTAACCCCAAGTTTTCCCTGATATCCTAGAGCTGGCTCCAAAGTGTAGTTAAGCAGTTGTTCTTTATGGTTGCCCTCCATATTACTCACTATTTTTATGAAAGCACAGTGAAGTCTCTTATTCTGCAGACAGCTTCCCTTTTTGAGCACTTAACCTGAAAGACTACCAGTTATGACTAAGAACAGCTATTTTTAGATCAGTTTCTAGTTAAAGTCATTTTTTGTTTTAGAAATGGCAAGTGATGGCTGAAATTACTGAAAAGTCAATAACTCAGTGCTCATTAGCACATTTTTTTATTGGTCTTTAGACTTGTATTAAAAAAAAAAAAAAAGAGTTTAATATAAGCTGGCAAGAATCCTGTCTGAAGCACATTTTACTTTGTTCATAAAGTGTGAAATTCAAAGTTTTACCTCTGTGGCAAGGCTTTGACTGGCACCGTTGTCAAGAAGAAACTTAACAACCTCCAGGTGGTTTTCTTGGGCTGCCATATACAGTGGAGTGAAACCATTCTGAAATAGGAAACCAAGAATGTAAATACTCCAGAAACATTTTGTACATACCACAGATCTGCCAAATTCAGGTAGATTAAGATGAAACCAAATAAAGTCTGTGCTCACATGTCAGTAAAGTATGTGATCTGCCTCTATGTAAGTGAAGATAGAAGGGCAATATTATTTAAAAGGACACAGTGGAATCTTTTAGCTGGCCAGACACAATTCCCACAGCTAGATGAGAATATTTCCTTTTATATTTGTTGTGGAATCAAACTAAAAACCAGTCTGGGCAGATCACTTGGTAGAGATCAGTTATGATTCCTGATAAACACAGCCACAGCAATGGAAACAGAACAGGACAGGCAAATACAAGTGCAGAGTGAAAGCAAAAGCAATGGCTCTTCAGAAAGTTTTCCAGTATCTTCTCTTCTTTCAATCAGTTTTGATTTCTTTTTCACTTGTGCCAGGTACTTATGCCTTTTGTCTCCTCAAAAAGCTGCCTTCTGAGCTTAGCCTGCCTGTGGTCACTGAGTTACCTCCTATTTCAGGCACCAGATTCTCAGTAGATTGAGACAGAGGCTTATCAGTGTTTCCAACCACATTCAAGCATTTATCAAATTATGCTTGAGTGACTTCAATCAATGCAATACAAATATGAGAGGCTGTAGAACTTAACTCATTCTTTGGCAAGTGCTTTCCTCTTACAATCAACGTTTTTTTCTTTTTACTGGGGACTAACATCCCTGTTCCAAGCATTTCTGAAATTCACAGCTTTGACATCACAAGACCAAAACAGCTAAATGAAAGGAAGTCATGAGAGCTGTCATGGGATCAAGGCATCTCTGGAGGAATATGTAGAAGTTGCTGATTTGCACCTGCAATTGCTTGTCTTTCACAGAGCACTCACTGCATGTCCCTCAGTCCAACAGAACTGTGAATTAGTGGCAAACACATTTCATAGTAACAACATAACCTATCCATATACTATCACCTGAGCAGTTTGGTACTGCGGAAACAAACAAAGCAAGAAGAAACACAACCCCTTTCTCCTTTCATCTACCATAACACATGCTTTTTACCCTTCACACTCCAGCATTACTCTGTCACACATACCCCTGATAGATCTGACCTGATCCCTTTCCTTATGGCACCAACATGGGTGATGATGCCATTAATTGCTTTGGCTAGGAGGTCACAGTGGGCTCTGTTAGGGGCCTGTCTTTCTTCTCCCTATCTTCCAGACCTCTTGCCACTTGGATTTCTGTGAAGCTCAGACTTTTCTTAAATACACTACAATCAGATGCAATGGGGAAACAAGATTACCCCTTCAACTGCTCACTCCAAAGTTCCCTCCAGACCTCTTGCTCTACCACACACCACTTCTGGTGATGACTATAATGTGGGGAGGACATGACAAAAAGCAGTACAAAATAAAATAGATGGAAAAAACTAGTTAAAAATAACAGGTAAAAGAGAAGAGAGGTTTCATCTGGCTTAAGTAACACAAAAAACAGGAAGGGCTTCCATATGACAGGGTTTGACTGAGAATATCAGGACTCACAATTATGTCTGCAATGTGGACAGGGCAAACATTTTGGGTGGAAGGCCCAAGGGGAGCAGCTCAGCAATTCAGCTCGAACAGTTACAAAGGACACTGACCTACATTTTGCAGGAAACCAATGGAGTCAAATGGAGAAGAGCTGAGGAGAGTTTGACCATACATTTGCATCAAAGAAAAAAGCCATGAACATTCTGGGTTCTGGAGAGATGAAGGGAAACCATAACCTAAGACCTGCAGCAGTGAATTGTGCCCAAGTCATAGCAGCTGCAGTGGAACCAGCTGAGAGACATCTGACTGTCACAGCAGCAGGGCAGAGCTGCAGGGCTCGTGTCCAACATGGAGCACGCAGGAGAGTGCAGGTGACTGAAGCCTGAGCACGCAGGCTCCACAGGCAGCAGAGACAAACAGGAGGTCAGAAGAAAGGACAGCTGGAGAGGAAATGGTGATGCTAGATGCTTGATCCAAAAGGAACTTTACTAAATAGTAAATACTTTACAAACAGATTGATAATAGGAGGCTGCAGGGACCTCCCAGAAAGACTAATCCCAAGTGGAGTATCTCACTGCCAGAGTATCTCACTCTCAGTGCAGAGTGGCCAAATGCACACCTCCCAAGCAAAGATGTCAAAGGCATCAATAATGGGAAAAGAAAAAATAAATCTATAATTCCAGTATGTTAGCAAAGTAAGGGTAATATGGCAAAACCTTAGGGTGTATGGACAATGCAGTTATGTAAGATGTTTACAATCTTGGAGTATTTTAGTTTCAGGGTTGAATACACAAGTTCTCAAATGCAAGCAGAAAAGTTTATTTCAAAGCCATATTAATTTTATTAACAGGAAAACCACTGGAAATATTTCTGATTTGTTATATTTCTTAACAGTCATGGAAGATTTTACTTAAAACTACTTTTTATTGTTGTTGTCTTTAAATTCAAATTGTAATGTGCTTGGAACCAAATACTGCTGTATCTAACTAGTATAAAAGAGAAAGAAAGCAGAACTGAGCTGCCTATTTTATTTTTTTCAGGTGAAAGATACAGTTCACAAATAACTAAATATTCTTGAAATAGATTCCATTACACATTTTGTTCATATTATTGGGGAGACCAGTAAAAAAAGCCACATTTCTTTAAAATGTAAAATTTTTAGGTCTTCTTTTTAACATTCATTTTCCAGCATGGCCACATCTAATACAGAAGAATGGCAATACTGGGCCCAGCTGAGAAGACAGCCTCTTACTCTGATCCCTTCTCTGCCACTGCCTGACAGGCAGCTCCCGAGCTGAGAGAACAGGGATGAGGCAGGCACACAGGGGCACCTCCCACGGCACAACCATCTGGCTGCCAACAATTTATGGTTTCTTTATGTTTCCAAACAGAGTTTTTATCTGTTTCGTTTTACAGCTTTCCTCTCAACACCAGCACTGTTTTGTCTTACTTCAAGTTTTCTATAATTGACTTAAAAATTTATTCAAAGGATTTGAACCAACATAAAAGCTCCACATATTGCTTGTGGTACCTCTTTGCACAAGGAAAATGGATGAGCTCAATTAAACCCCAGACAGTGAATTATGTGAAACAGGATCCCTTTTATCTGAAGGAGTTTTTCCTACTCTCCTGTTCTATCACTCTCCCAACTCTCTAACAATTAGCAGTTCACAGGACACTGGAGAGCAGATCTAAGGCCAAGGTGGACATTCTTTGCTCTGCTGTGTATTATACAACCACTTTCCATATTCTGCAGACACCCCTGGATGTGCCTCTGCCTTCTTAATCTCCAGGGATGTGTCTGTGTGGCTTCTGTTTTACTAAAATTATAAAGGTAGAAAACTTCAATGACAACAACGCTGGAGAATATGATGAAAAATGGACAAATAATACTTTACCTGAGACTGTGCATTGACATTGGCCCGATTTGTAACCAACACTTTGACTACTTCTGCTTGCCCAGCAAGGGATGCTATGTGTAATGCTGTGTTTCCTTTCTGAAATGAGACAGCAATATTTGAAAACAGGACTAAACCTGAGCTTGAATAAATGACAATACTATTAAGAACATATTCCACTTTAAAATATAGTATTTCTTGTGAAAGAATACCCTTTAGAAGTATTCAGTAAGAGTCTAGAAGACATGGATAGAAACTATGAGAGCACTCTAGTAATCTACAATTTGTTCTTAAATTTCATCCTTAATAACCTGGGTTATTTACTACAATCTCAAAAACTTGCATTAAACAACTCCTGAGAAGACTCCACCAGTGGAAAACAGGCAATTAATTCTGCAGCAATGCCTGTAATCAGTTGGCCAACACTTTGTGCCCATGCCATCAGTGTGACCAAGAGAACAATTAGATAGGACTGACTGACCTTTGTTGCTGCATCCACGCTGGCCCCTCGCTGTATCAGCTCAGACACAACTTCCACGTGCCCTTCTTTGGAAGCGAGGTGGAGAGCATTCAGTCCATTCTGATCCATTAAAAACAAACAGAAAGGGAAAAAAGAAAACCAATGGGAAATATTGGCAAAGGTTTTCCAACGCAGTAAACGTATCAGGAGACAAATTATTACATCACAGTGAGAGCACTGCTTCCAAAAACTACTCTTATGTAAACTTTACAATAACCAGATTGTAAGATAGGAGTATGGATTAAGTCAGGATATACTAGCTCACAGTTCAAGTTCTGTGTGTAGTCCCATGATCTGATGTGATACAAATGGAATGAAAGATAACATTAAACAATAATAGTACAATATTCTGCAAGTGGAACTGAAAGGATGTAATGGTAAGGGGTAAAAAAAAGGTTTAATTGAATTAAATAGGCAAAGATGGCTCAAAAAACCCCCATATAAATAGTCATTGACATGAAGGGTAAATATAAAAAAACATTCAAGAAATAGTGACAAAACTTATTTATCCAGTAAATTTCATCAAAATATTCTTCAACCTGATTTGAAATGTTGATGTCCACTCCATTTTTTAAGTAGTCAAGAGCCTTTTCCAAGTTGCCAGCTCGAGCAGCTCTCAGGTAACTTGCATTTGTGTCAGACTACAAAAAGAGGAAAAAGGACCATTAGAAATAACAGCAGAGTAATTCCCTTGGCAAAGAAGAGACTAGTATGGCAACATATTGTACATACAGTTAATTAGACACAAAAGGATCCCAAACTGACTTATCAAATATGGGTCAAATCCTGCCCTCCTTGCTTATATGAGCTTCCTGTGCTGTAAACAGGTTGCCTGCCTGACTAGGCAGCACAAGATTTGGCTTCAGATAGAATTATGCAGCATTGTCTAACACACAAGGCTTGCAGCCAGGGACACATCTGGTACCCAGTGTGGAAGACAAACATGGTGAAGCTCAGGATAGGATTCCATGGAAACCACTCCACTCTTTCCAAAAGTGCCACAGCACCCCTAAGATCCAAGCTGAACAGAGCAGCTTTACGGATAACTGTGCAAATTTGCTTTATGATGACTTCAGCTTGAATGTGAGGATGATGGGAAAGATGGTTAGGTCATGAGAGAACCACTGAAAGTAATTCCCATCCCCTGGGGGGTTTAAACAGCAAGTTATGCAAATATCCACCAAGCATGGTTTCTGATGCCTTGGAGCAAGTGTAATGAACTAGGTTATCTTTCAAGAGGGACAAATCGTATCATCTTTGAAATTATTTGTGCCACAGATTTCCCCATCATCTTGGGCAGTCCACACACTTTTTTGTGTGTCCTCTTCTCCATTGGTATAACAGGAATTGTCTTTTTATTTTTTCCCCTCAGTATCGTTTCATCACAGGCTTACATCACTACAACTTCAAGTGTTTTATGATCCTTTAAGGTTCTCTTCCTTTTCTCCCACTTTGCACACATGGCATTCCACTTTACAATGGCAAGTTGCTAGTTCACAGCCTTCCTTGGTCTTAAGAACTATTTGCTAAGCACATCACACTGATCATTACAAACCTGTTTCTGTGATGTGCTCCAATAAAACAGCTCCCAGACACCAGTGTTTAATTGTTTATCAAAAACAAGATCCTGCTACAAACTACATGATCAGAACTACAAATGGAAGAGCCAATCTCTTCTGTAGTGGAACACAGAACAAAGGAACTGGAGCATAGGAAGTTCCACCTCAACATGATGAGGAACCTCTTCACTGTCAGGGTGACAGAGCCTGTTTCAGTCTGCCCAGAGAGGCTGTGGAGTCTCCTTCTCTAGAGACTTTCAAAACCCATCTGGATCTGTGCCTGAGCAACATGCCCTGGGTGACCCTGCTCTGGCGGGGGGGCTGGACTCAATCTCCAGAGGTCCCTTCCAACCCCCACCATTCTATGATTCTATGAACTGTGAGGACTATGGAGAAGAGCAGCCTCCTTGGGAGATGCAATAAAACACTCATCTGAAAGATCATCTGAGCTGTGCAACGCAGGTTATTACAGGAGACAGGTCATATTCTCACTGCTTAGCAACAGCAGCCACTGGTCAGCATTTTATCAGCATTACTAAAGGTAGGAGGGAGGACTTAATAGACTGGGAGCCTTTCTGTCACAATGTCATGGCATGTCTGTTTGGCATAGTCAGCAGGTGAATGACCACTAACATCAGCTGTTTACAGCTGCTTCTGGGTGAGAAAGAGATGCACCAGCTTGCTATGGCAAACCAGTTCCCACCAGTCAGATGAATGCAGGCCAGACAAGACACACTGCTCATACTCATTTAAAGCTTTCTATTTGCTGAAACAAAATGGAGAGGCGGGGAGACAGAAAGAGTGAGAAGGAGCTGATATTCACATTAGTAGCTAACTGCTTTTTCCCTGTAGAGGGACAGCAATCCCATGTCTTTTACGGACTTCTCTTGGATGCACTTACTTGCCAACGGGAGGAAGGACAAGGTGAGGTGACAGTGTGCCAGCCTTGGGACATATAAAACTGTTTCCAGTTAAACCAGCTCAGGTGTTGTTTGTTGATGCACAAATCTATTCCCAAAATCTCTCAAGCAAACAGCATGCCTTCCTTTGCCAATCACCACACAAAAATCACTCTTTTTGCTCAAACTCTCCAGAACCATGACTGACACCAGCAGCCATGGGGCTGGTGAGATGCTGGGCACAGTCAGCCTGGGCTCTCACTGCTTATCCAGGGACAGGCTCCCAGCACAAGGGGCACTGTACAGAAATGGCAGCACTGACACACACAAGCATCACAATGACAGCTGGGAAGCACCCAGAGAAGCTGCCTTTTAATAGCACACTAAGGACAACATAAACTCACACTTCAGCTGCTCTGAGCTGGCACTTCCAGTTTCCATCTTATTGGTTTCCAGTTACATGAATGCGATGTGAGCTGGTAACGTGTGAAACTGCATGAGCTGCCTTAGCAGCCAGGGTACATCCATGCACATCCCTGTGCACTGAGAAGGAAAAACTTTGTTTTCTGACTTTGGCCAAAGCTCTCAAGCCCTCAGACTGGGTGAAGTCACCCCAGGCTAGTTAACTTACCCTTTCTGGGCCACCATGGACAGAAATATTGAGCTTTGCATCAAGGGATAACATACTGAGGTTGTACAATTGTACCAAACGTTCAATGGGACTTCAGGGTTTCTCTCCATCCATTGTGGTTTCTGCCATAAGCAGAAACAAGCAATAACATTAAAGAGAAAGGAGAGCCAACATATTTGGAAACCAAAGCAATTCCAGACTCTCTAAAAGTAACATTGTCAGGTTCCACTTTCCCTATAAGGCATTACTTCAGACCTGCTCGAAAAGAGAATAGTCTTACAAGCTTTCTCTACCTTGTAAAATGCATTAGTTATCCTTCTTTTTAAGAAATTCCACTTCCAAAAGCCAGAAGAGCCAATGAATGCTATCCAACTTTTACAAAAGTTAAGTGTAGATGTCAGTAAAAGTTGACTGAAACCATCAAAACAAAACTCCAAGATTTCTAAACCTAACATTTTCTCAACTTTACTTTTCTATTTTAAGCCTAAATTCTATTTTTTTAAAAAATACCACAATAGAGTAGAAAAAAAAAGTAATTTCCAATTGGAACTGTTTAGTTTAAAACAAAGCTTCTTGGAGTCCCTCATAGAGCCTGTAATTGCCTGTGTATAGCTCAGAGAGGAGCAGCATCAGAGCTTAGGCTCAAATCACTGTAGGATTTAAAACATCACACAAGCATAACAATAATGTAAATAATTATCTGGAATGCCATCATGCTTGGCAATCCATGACAAAGACTGATCAAGGACCTGTTACATTAAATGCATTACAAAAACAGTAGGGAGGAAAAAAAGGATTTTGGGTTTCTGGACACCCACACAGGTAACTATCCTTGAAATACCCACTTTCCACTCTCTACACTAGTTGGCACCGGAGAGGCAAGCCCCACACAGACAGCATGTCCACAGGACATTCATTTCTTTTACAGACCTAAGCAATTTTTTTCTAATACTAATTAGTTAAACCTCACTTTTCCTGTGGGACCCGTTCTGTATGGCTGTATGCTAGGCAGCTATTCACATCCCTTTGTCTTCTTTTTATCAAACCCACCATGAAATGAAGAAGAAAATAAGCTTTTGATTCACCACTGTCTTGAGAAATATCAAGAGACCAACAAACATAGGGCATAACATCAAAGCACCCTGAATCTTCCATGTTTCCACAGTCAGCCACAAAGATTGCAGCCCTTCCTGAGCCTTTGCCCAGCATCCCTGTTGTCACACTCTGTCCCCAAAGCCTTCTGCTGCTCCCTCTTGTGCTCCCTAGGGGTGCTACCTTTTCAATTTCTATTGCCAGACTCAAAATAAAATAATGATTCGTACAAGTGTTTTAAATTTTTGGAGAGACAGCCCTCTGATGCTGTGCACTGCCTGTATTTCTGGAATGGCCAATCAGACAATATTTAATAATCAGTGGATGTATGAGAGTACCAGTACTGAGACATGCATAATATCCACCTTTCTCTTCACATTTGGTGGATGACTTCTCAGTTGTCTGTGTCGTGTCCTGTCCATCTGTCCACATCCCCCCCACCCCACTGTCTTGGAAGCAAAAGGGACTGTTCTAAGAAACATGTAAATGAAGATGATTGTGATACTGTGATTGGCTAACAACAAATGCAGCTTTTATGCAATCTGTATTCCTTTTAAATTTGTGTATTTCCCTTTAAGATCCTATGCCATAAAAATTCCATTTTCTAATGTGCAGCAGGCTGATGAGCTTGCAGACTGCGGGATGCCTGCAGCCCACAACAGGTTTTCCAGTCTGGAGCTCATTTCAACAGCCTTCACTCCCCCAGGACATCTCTGGAACAGGCTGGGGCTGAACAAGCCATGCTGGTAGCAGCACTCCGCTTCCCAGCCTTTCTTTCCCTGAAGGTCCCGGATGGCAGAGCCTGTGATGTGCAGGTGTAAGACCCCAGAACCATTTCCCCATTTGGAGGAAAAGCTACATGAGTTTAAAACATTTCTATTAATATCACCTAGATATTATCTTAAGTCTCCATTTTAAGAGAGAAAATGCTGCTGCTGCCTCATGTTAGCAAATACATACTCACTGCCTTTCCCCAAGTGCTCCCAGTGAAGCAAGAAACTATTTAGCATCAGTGAAGACAAAAACTATTAGGAAAATTACACTGACTGCCAACCCAGGGTCTGGCCTGGCTTTTCCACAGGACCAGGGAGGGTCCTCTCAGCTAACAGTGAGTATGTGCCATTTAGTGGAACTTCAGAAGTGCAAAGCCATTATTTTCAACGTGCACAAGCCCACTCCAAATACTGGTGGTATTTTTATTACGCTCATCTCTCTTTCCTTTGTGTTCTGCTTACAGTGGCTTCTTTTTCAGATTAAAAATCCATTCTTTTTTTCACATTGGGAGCAGGGTTTTGTTTTGCACTCCGTCTTTAACAGTAGCTGTTGTGAAGGGAAACCCCCAGCAGGTTCCCATTGTACCAGAGCAGGATGCATTCTGGCTTGAGTCCCAACAAAAAGATGCTAACCATGCCTAACATTTGTTGTGGGGGGAGGCAATGACCTCATTTTAAGGCATGAATTTATGTTACTTCCATTTAGAAATGTGCTCTACACAACATGTCTTGCAGCAGCACAAAGTGATCTGAGGAAACAGATGAGAATATTTTTATTTTTATAAGAGTGGCCTTACCACAGCTGGTGGCATCCGTTTTTCTTCAGCAAAGCTCAGCTGTGATGGGCACCAAGCCCTCCACTAGCAATTGGAGGGCCTTGACATGTTTTAGATTTTGCTCTCATGTTAGAGTCTTTCTCCAAGTAAATATGTTTCACTAACTCGGTTAAGAGATTACACTATATTTCAGATCAACTATCCCAACCAGCTACCAGCAATTTCTGAACCATATGAAATAAACCACATCTTTTCTTGCAGAAACTCTTCATCCAACCTCTAAGTGGCCACATCCTTTGCATCTTCCTATTTTCTCATTAGTAAATCTGTGTTGAAAAAAAAATCAATTATATATTTTTTATGAGAAAAGGGCCTGGTTGCACTGGATGAGAAGATGATCTTTGTGCAAACAACTACTTGGCATATTACTGTGTTTTTTTCTGATAAGAATGTAACTGCCTGGGGCCAATTGCTATCTGCAGTGCTGCTGTTAATTATCCTTCAGCCAGAGGCTTTTGGGATCACAGCCTTGTGCACAACCACAAGGCAATAGGAAAAGCCCCATTCCTGCAGCCTGACAATTCGAAGGAAGCATCTTTCAGCTAGGGAAGGCCAGGTATTTTGCATACCACTGCAGAATAAGAAATTATTTAATTATTGGTCAAAAACCAAACAAATCCCTCTAATTGATTGCCCCATCATGAAACTTAATCATCAGCTTTCTTTGATCAAATTCTTGTATTGTGTATGACAAAGTAGCCAAAAATATAGTATTTGGAATGTCCCTAAGTGGTCCTATCCCAGCTATGCAACTTTGATATATTTTCCACAACTTCAAACTATGCTGGTTTCAGGCTACATAAAATTCTTCTTGGTCACACCAGTGGAGACTAAACCACCTCATATGTCTGCAAAAAAATGACACATTAATCTCTAATCAACCATATTGGCAATAAATGCGGCTCTATCCCTGTACAGTAATCAATCTTAAAATGCTTGTAGAAAAAGTAAAATATTTCCTGAAAAAAAAATACACTTTTAAGCAGTTCAAAACAGACTGGAAAATGCATTTTGGATTCAGGTCCTTCTTTCTAGAAATACTTGACCAAACCAAGAAAACATCCAAGCAAAACACTACTTCTTTTCCTTGCTAGACCACAAGACAAGTCTCTGAAGTGCAGGTTTGCTTTATATAAAAAAATTATATAAAATATATTTATATAAAAAATATTTATATATTGCCACTCTACCTGTTAAGAGTCTTTCTTGGCAAAATTCTCAACCTGCACTTGCTGCTACTACTGGAAATGCACCACCTGTACTGGAGAGGGTGGCTGAAAAGGACCCAGAGCCCAGATGTCAATGCTGGTACAAACATGAACATTTCACAGCTTCCAGTACAAGAGGTGGTTATCGTTGCCTTTAACACCATCAGGAGGTCCAGAGAGACTTGTTTGCTCCCAAAGGCAAACATCTCCTGTGAAACTACAATGCAGCTTTCTTGCTTTATTAGTTGCAATGGGTGCTAATCCAGCCCTGAGTAGCTTCAGACGACTGAATGATTGCTTCCTAAGAAAGTTCAAACAAGATAAAAATGAAAAGTAGCCACTATTCTTTTGATTTTCTACAAAGAGCAAAGGATGGTGTGATTTCCAAGGCACAAAAGACACATACACAGTTAAATGGGAAACTCTTGACCAACATTCATATGGAACATGTATAACATGTTGAACTGTAACATCCAAGAGGAAAATTACACTAAAGCTGTCATCCACATATTGTATTTACTTGTCAACACAGATATTTGACAATTACAGAATCATTTAACTGCAAATCTACAACACTTAACATCTGACAACCCAGAAGAAAAGGCCCAAACTGAGATCAAACCCATCCCCCAGGGGCAATGTTCAGACATAAGAAGGTCTATGCTGCTTCCAGTACTGTTTGCTACTTTGAGCAGAGGAGGTTTTGGCATTTTGAGACATAAGTGTGATGTGTCAGATTCACCTGAGGATTTATGGAAACAATTACTAGTGTAAATGTGTTATAACACTAAAAGCAAAATAAAAAATCAATGTATATCTGCACAACAACCACAGTCTAAGTATGTACAAACAACAAATCACAAGAACTATTTTCCTATAAGAAGAAAACAAGATTGCTTTAATACTGACTTTTCAACTACAAACTTGAATGACAAGTTAAATTGGGACACAGTCTGCTCAAGATCCTAAAACCAGTAAAATCACTGGTTCCACCAGTGAATCACTGTACTCCATTTGAGCCAGGCCCTTTGTGACCAACTCAAATGTATAATTCATAAAAAGGATCTGATAAAGTTGAAGGCAAGAGATTTGAGCATCTAAAATTCAAAATTCATTCTCCAGGCTGACAACCTCAACTTCTAGAAGTTTATTTCAAACTCTGGGAAGAAACTCCTGAGCCTGTAATGACTCATCTCTCACTCTCTAAAGTTTTCCTATCATATACTTACAAGTGAAAAATAAATCACTGTCTTTCATAACTGCTACCACAGTCACAAAGAGTTAGAGAAGGGCTGGATGTGCTTCGAGGGTTTCTTCTCATGTTTATGTTCACCTGAAGATGAGTCTCTTCTATGTCAGTGTAGAGAAGATGCCATTGATCTCCTCCCTGATATTTTTTTCTCAGAAGCTGACTACCCAATGAGCTAATTTCAATATGAGATAATTTCAGCACATCTCAGGCTCAAATTTAAAGCCATTTTGGTGCTAAAGTCACATTCTTCAGATCACTGCATGAATTATGGCAGTTGGTTTACCTCCTGTTCTCTGTGTGCATCTGCTTTTAGAATCAGGATCCAGAAAAGAAAGGAGAAAAATGTCAGTAACCTCCTTCAAAACATATTTTAGAGTGAATTTATTTGTTGATAATTTCAATTGGGGGAAAAAGAGAATAAAATTAAATCAGATCATACTTCTGATTTTAGGGTGAGTTTTTATTCACCCAAAATGAGCTCACTACAAAAATGTTATGTAAATATGCTTCAATCAGATGTGGTGAAGTGGAAGTTACTGGTAATGAAGTAGAGCAAACTGCCTGTCAGTGGAAGTGTAATGCACATAAATATTCCCTCCAAATACTGTAGTAAACAAGCTACAGAACTATGGACAAGCTACATAGCCTCTTCTGTAGCCAGACAACCTATTAAGCACTTTCAGCACAGTGAATTCACAAGTTGCCTGATCTCATTAATGCCTTTCACTTTATGTCTGCTTTAAAATGCATCTCTCATTCAAAACCAAAATAATTCCATCTTGGAAATTTGGACATCATCAAATTGAAAGATTGTTTGATGGTAACTGGCCAAGCCATTCCTGAGGTGGGCAAAAATATACACAGAAACACACCAATTTACACTGTAAGTATTACAAATCCCCCACATAATTAATGTTTACACTTTTGTAGGCTTAAGAGGCATTTGAATAGCTCGTTTGAAAGCTATCTTCTAGAGTTCTAATTTTTCTGACATGTTGTTCAGGAATCTTACAAGAATTACAAACCTTTATTAGTTTCTAAATGCCAAGGAATAGGTCTCCACAGCAGGTATTACAACCTCTGTCAGAAGCAAAGATCCTCTTCCAATTTACACACCTGAATAGTTTCCTGCAGAGAGTCTATGGCTGGAAAAGCCCATGTAGTTTATGAGACAGACACAGAATCTGAAAGGTCAGTAGTACCTTAAGAGTTTTCCAGTATCTAAGAAAACTCCTGGGGTGAGATTTGCAACCCAGCCATAAAGCTGGTCCCAATCAGTTCTGCAGGGCTGGTTAGAGGCATCACATGAACAGCTTACCTTAGAAGAGCTTGTAACATTTACAGAACTATCTGCCCTGACACCTCTTTGCAGATCAGCTGTGAAATATATAAGCTCCAGTACAATGAGAAAGAATCAATGGGACCAAAAAACCAGAAGATTCAAACATTGCCCTAGAGCCAAAGACTGACTGAGGTAGTTCTGGTTCTTTGGGAGAAGAAAAACCTATCTAGAACACCACAAATTCATGAGGGTAATTTCACATAGGAGAGTTAACAGTTCTGAAACTGAGCTGAGCAACCTGCCAGGAGACAATTTTAATCTTGAATGTAGGAGACCTAGTGGAGAAAACCCTCAGTAAATACTCTGGCTGTGGTGGATTGGCCATGTTCTTCTGGAGGAGCTGTTTCCCATTTGATTCTGCTCTCCTGGATACGACCCAGCAACTCCAGCTTAGCTCAGAATCCAACAGCAAATTTGCTTTTTCCCAGCTCAGGCACCAAAATCTGAGCAAAATCTACAAATCAGAGTCCTGTAATTGTTATAAAGAGTTTTAAACTAGAAACAATTTCTACAAGACAAGATTCTGTTTTGAAACAGAAGAAGTCTAAGCCATCACTGGGGCAAGGTTAGAATCAACAGGATGAAAACAGGAACAAGGACAACCTTAGCTGTATGGGATTTTGAGACAAACAGAGAAGGAAAGAAAACATAACTCAGTTTTATTCTTAAAGTGAGAAGAAAAATTACCAAATATGCTGATAAACCACTGCAGATTTCATGGCACCATTTTCATACAGTTTCAAAACTGAACTAGTTGGGGTTTTTTTTTTGGCTTTCAAAATACTGTGTACCAGAGCTGGAATTCTACAGAAGATCTGAACATCTCAGGAGGAACTTCTAGTTTGGGCTTTTTTTTTTAACAAAAATAAAAACAACAGAACTATCTGAACATTTTACTTCACTGTAACCAAACTTCATGTTGATCTGAAAATTACCACCATTTCTTAGCATCTGAATGAAGTATGCTTGGAAAACACATTGTTGTTTAATTGAAGAAAATGATATTTCACTAATGAATGAACACATTGCAAATAGGACTAAAAGGCTTCACCTTTAGTATCACAATAAGCACATAGAAGCAGTTTCTAGTTCAACCACCAAAGTGAAGATCTGTTTACGACACACTCACAGAAAGCTCTGGCCAGCAATCCTGCTTACCAGGAATCTCCCTCAGCATTTGATAATAAACTTCTGAACAGCAAATCTGCAGGGTACACACAGTGAAGCAGCGCTTGTTTCTCCCTTACACCTAAACCCAGGAGACTTAAATATGCACAGAATGAAAATTTCCCCTAATCAACATCAGCAAGAAAGAGCTTACAAACCAAATGATTACTGCACCCCTCCTCCATTGCTCAACTCCATTTCACATCGCTACTACACCCGTAAACAATGTACATACTAACAGAGAGAGCAGTTTCTCTGCACCCTGTCACAAACCCTGTCAAGCAAGAGCAGGCACCATTCTGTGGCAACACAGAGGGGCAGAGCACAGCACAGAGCAGCAGCACACTGCTGCTGCCACAGTCCAGGGCAGAGAGATTTCCAGCTCCCTCTGCTCTCCAAACTGCTGCACACAGAAAGCAGCAGGACAGCAAGTTCTGTACGACAAGGGCTCACATAAAGCATCAGCAAAGGTGTTTATCACTCTAAAGACTGATACGGTTTGGCTAAAAGAAGAGGAGAGTGCAAATAATATTCTCAGGGCTGAGAAAATGAGCGTGTAATTGAGTACCATAAAATATCTGAATCTACAAAACCTCCTACAGAAGTTGCTTCACAAAGAAAACCTCCCAAATAAGTAATTTCATAGTTTTGAAATTACGAGTGAAAATGAATTTATGAACAAGAGCATCATCTCTAGAAAACAACCAGAGTTTCAAAAAAGGATATTAGCAGGGAACAACAAGGTAGTCCTGAGCTGCCAGCAAGTAAACAACAACATACACGTTTAAGAGAATCACTGCAGTCATCGTTCAGAGCACAAAGCTGCTGCTGACATGGAAATTAGCTTCTAAACTGCTGGGTGTAACCATCAGTAACATCTCTAACAAAAATGCTGCCGTTAATTGATGCTTCCACAAAGTTTGGCACCCATCAATATTAATAATAGAGTACCACCACACTTGCCTGGAAACCCAGCATTTAATTCTTCAGTAAAGCAGCCTAAAGAACAACTGGTTCAACTTTGTGGTTTTTAACTGATGTAAATAACTCGAGCTATTGCAGACCCTCAGAACCTAGCTCACAGCATACAGGATTGTCATTTCACAGCAGCTTGCTCACTGGAGGAATGTTTAAATTACTCAGGGAGCACCTTGTATGTCACTGGGACTCACCCCAAGAGGAAGAGATACGGGTGCCTCCTTAACAGGTCACTACTAGCACCACACCAGGCTCCTTTTGAAGTTCAATTAACCTACAGCTTGTCAGTAAAAGAAATATGTTGTTTGATAAATACACCTTAAAAGCACAGATTTCAGTTAAATTTTTTCAATGTATACAAGGTTTGCTAAACCATTTCAGTGAAAAGAACTGTTATGTATATTCAGGTCACTTAAGGCCCTGACGAGTTCTAGTAAAGCATTCCTAAATGTTTCTGCAATTTTAATCAGCACCATCTACAGAGTGTCCTCAACAGAGTGGCACCACTGGGAAGGAGAGAGAACAAATAATAACATACATAACATACACCATTTGACTGCAGCTTCAGCCTGGAGCACAGTCCAACCGTGGGAATGCAAAGTACAGCGACCAAGCCGAGGTCCCTCTCCCTGCATCCAGCTGTGTCTCACACAATCAACACCTTCAGACACTAACACAAGAAACTCGAGATGCAGATTTCAGTCTTATTACAGAATCCACAAATGCTTACTTGTTCTGGAAAGCATTCTCCCTCTTCCACTGCCATTTTCTGTGGCCAGATATGAAACCTGATGACTCAATTAGTTAACACTTTGGACACTGCACCATCGCCAAAAATAGCAGCCCCCAGGAAGTGGTTGGGTTTTTTTTTTCTTCTTTCTTTCTTGAAAAATAAATAAATAAAAGGAACTAAGCACAGTCACTTGTTAAACTTCCCCTGACAATTTAAATGGCAAAGGACAAGCGATTGTAAGACTATTAAGTTAGTAACAGAGCGTGTCCCAGGATTCCTGGCTCACTTACCATATTTGCTGCCTCCAATCATTCCCCGTGTATGTAATCATGATCTGTGGAATACCCAAAATAGCTGCAGCATCAGCTGATCAGAAAACCACTGCTGCTTGGAATCACTCATGAAACAAGCTTTTGTCATTCTGCTTATCAGCTCTTTCTAATGCAGACTACTTTGAACTATTTCTAAAGGCAACAATAACATCATTTTACACTCTGTGTGTTTTGAATGCCACATATGCCTGCCTCCTACTCCATGGTAATTTTATATTTATTCAGATTTTCTGATGACTAATTATGATAGATTTGTGCTGCTGATTCTAGAGGCTATTTTCCTGAACTAAAAGGCTGCTCCCTATATACTTCAAGTTCCTAAACTAGAGTGATTAAAAGCAGTACCATGAGAAAAATCATTTTGCTTCACAGGAAAGCCCAGAGCGAGGTTCTTGATTCCCCTGAAGCAGATCTCTTCCTTTTCACTAGAAGGTATTGCTAGCAGCAGGGATTTTCTGCATGCTGCCCTGCAGTTACTTCCAAGAGGAGTGGATTTAAACAATGTCCACTTTCTGAGGAAGGAGATACTGAAATCTCTTTGATATACCACAAGCACCTGCACAGCATGCACCGTGTTTGCCTGTTACACGTCACCTGACACACACAAGCTTTGCATGGATGTTAAATGGTACAGAAGAACAACATAGGGTAAGATGAGGGGGAAAAAAAATAAAAATCCATATGTAAAATATTGTAAGGAACATTTGAAATTTTCAAGAAACATTTCTCCATGTTGGCATTGACTAGAGCCCAGCCACCAGGTAGTAGGTCTGTGCTCTTCAGTTATAACACAGAACTCATTGCTTATGGAAAATCTTTCAGAAGATGCAAGATTTGAGGCCCTGGTGTATCACTACATAAATAATGTAGGCCATGCACTCAGGTGATCAGGCTTGAAATAACTTCATTAATGTCACTGACAACACCTGCTATTAACAGTTACTCTCTGCTTCTGCACATTTTTGCTTGTATCATTAATATCTATGACTAAGACCCACTTCTGCCACTGACTAAATGCAGAGCAGCTACCAGCTGTCTGTAGGGGTGGAGAAGCCTTCCATGATTTAAACACAAGACAATGACTGACTGGGTCAGTTTAAATTAATTTCCCTCGCTGACATACTGCACAGAGCTCCCTGTTGAAAAGATTTCAATCATCTGCACCACAGATACCTCAGCAATGTTGTTACTGCAAGTTGTCACAACACTGCATAGTAGCCTGAAATGTCCAATTTCTCAGGCTGGATTTTGATTTAGCATTACTATTTGTTTTGAGGACTGAGAACCATGATTTCAAAACAGGAAAAAGAGACAAACCATTTCTATAAACACAGATCACAGGGTTACTATCCACTGAGAGAATTTTTATTTCAAAGTGAAGAGGGGTGGACTCTAAGAGTCAGGTTTCTAAATACTGCTGCTTTTCTTTCTCTGAAAAGTGCTTGAGAAGAAGAAGAAAGGAAATATTATTTCTATTATGGGATTCAAGGGAATCACATGAAATTCAAAACTTGCCAACTAGTTCTTTTTGTAGATACTGGGTGCCACTGAACTGCAACCTCCTGTCAGTGAGGTAGTGACTGGTGACACAGAACTGGCAATCCGACAGCTCTCCTGCAGCTGAGTTAGAGCTTGTTAGGAAAGGCGGAGCAGCACTAAGAGAAAAAGATTCAACACGGTCTCTGCATGTGTCTGTTTTACCAGCAGGCTGTCCCCTTGGATCCCTGGGCAGCTCAGGTTCCAGGACAGTGCCAGCACGGTGGGGGTGCCAGTCTGCTCCCTCCAGGGCCCTGTGAGCCCTCACCCCCACTGCCTGCCCATTTCTTCTGCTACAGCTACTTTGCTTTTCCAGTCACTGCCTCTTCACTGATTGAGTTCACATTAGTATGATGAGACCAGTGGGTAATTGACCAAGACCTTTGCCTGCTAACCTCCACAAAACTGGCCTGGGTTTGGTTGTGGCATTCCCATAAGAGAAGTTGTGCAATTCTCTTTAATTTTAAAAGAGCAATGATAAGAACTACAAAAGAAAAGCACAAAGAAAAATCAAAACCTGCCAGCACCAAAAAGTCACCTCAGTACATTCACATCCATCAATTCAGCTCTGATTACTTTTGCTCACATCATAAATCATAGCAACACAATCTTTTTTTTGACCTTGTGGATCAGTTTTACAGCATTCAGGATGATTTCTTACATGCATGTTCTTAATTAAAGGTAATAAAAGAAAGGCTCAATATTAATGGAAAAATCAATTTGTTATAGACTTTGGGTAAAATTTTCAGGATCCTTTTGTTACTTTTCATCCTGAATTACATGAACTGCAAATTCCTATAGTCATTCTTTCTTGGGAAAGAGAAAGGGATGTGGATACAGTCACATAATGAGGGGATATGCAAGGAAAAAATAAAAATCTCTGCAATCTATCGCCTCCTCTCTTTGAAAGAAAAGAAAAAAAAAGGACAAAAAGCCTTTAAAATGGCAGATTTGGTACAGATGGAGGATTCTTTTAAACAGAATAGTGGAAACGTCCTTTTACATTATCACTACTGCTCCCCAGCCAGATGGAGTGCTTATGATTACAGGCTTGGAAACGACTTGCAAACAAAGCAACACA